>JAVLUX010000016.1:5724760-5887260 GCA_032164185.1 Moxostoma hubbsi | reverse complement strand
GTAGTGAAAGAGAGTCATACGATATCATACACATTTTTGTTTCGTTTTCAGGCCCTAAAGTTGTTGAGCCAAGGGGGATACGTTTTCATTGTTGATGGGTTTTCAAGCGGGGGGATCGCCAAACTAGATCACACAACCTTAAAGCCCAGGGCCCCCCCAGGCAGTCAAGGGCCCCTGGGTACTGTCCCCATTGGCCCGATCGGTAATCCATCCCTGTGTTCAAGAACCATTTCTGTGGCTGTACTGAATTATGATACACATGAAAATTCATCTGTGGTCCCAGTGTCGTTGCATGTTATTTCCATATGCATCCTGATACAGTCTGAGATCCTGCGCAGCTTCTCATAGACAACTGTATTCTTACAAACAGCTCCAAGAAGACTGACAGAGAGAACTCACAATATGCGCGTGTTCCGCGAGACAAGATTGAGCTGTGCGCGGTGGCGCCAAAGCACAAATGCCGGCATGTCTTTCATCACTTCTTCAGAATATAATCAGGTGTGTTTCCTCAAGCACGCGTTCATGAGCCTAGAGCATTTCTTGTCCCAGTGGCGGGTAAATGTGCGAAATTACCCACTACTGCGCATGAATACCCTGGTTAAGATTATAAATACAGTGGGGGCGGGAAAACGTAATATGCAACATCAAACAGTGTGTTAAGCCTTCTTACAGCCAAACTATTTATTAAAGCAGTGTCAGACAGAATCTGCAGAATGACTTCTGACAAATATTCTCCACACCTCTCAAATGAACTTTATGATTATGCATATTAACAGGAATGTTGAGGATTTTTACATCTGACAGTGAACAAGCGGTGCTTCAAGGCTGTATAACAGTGGTGCATTAAAGGACTAAATGTAAAGAATTAAAGAGGCTAAAGTTCTCAGAAAACCTGTTAATGTGGAACTCTGTACAAATATAGCTTCTCTATATTTATCTATTATTCATTGTAGCATTAAGATAAAGATATATATATATATATATATATATATATATATATATATATATATATATATATATAATAACTAGGTCTGTCGATTTAATGCGTTAATTAATTGCGATTAATTTGATTAAAAATAAAAAGTAAAAAAAAAATTACGCAATTAATCGCAATGTAATAAGGAAGTTTCCTGAGAAATGCAAGCTTGTAGTACCACCTGTTTACTCCAGAGGGCAGTAAGTGAAACTTCAGCTGTGTGGCAACATGCAGTTTATACAGTGAAGAAAACAACCCAACGTTCTTGCGTTCAAAACACTTGATGGAGCACAAATTCGAACTAAGGGATCTCAAGATGTGTTCTAAGTATTAAACTTTATTTAACTTGACACAGTGACCTAAAAAGTTTATGTTTATGATGCAACGCACCCGAGACGCTGCACAAGCATGTCTGACGCAGGCGTACATTGACGGGTCCTTAAACAAGCCCTCATAATAAATCTTCAACTGATTGACAAATTCACTTGTGTAATGAATTGCTGTGTCTGTGCATATATATATATATATATATATATATATATATATAATTTGTAAATATTTAAAGACAGCTATGTATAATTATTTTTTCATTATATCAAAACCATGCACATTATATTTTGTAGGATTCATCTAGTAAAATAGTGTTCCCTTATTTCGTAAGGGGGTCCAGGGGAGCTCCCATGGGAGATTAATTTGAAAAGAACAGCTCCAAAGCATGTGATTTTAGTGAGTTTGGGAACAGTATTTCTAAATTTACTTGTGTAGCTTGAATACAAATATGGGATACAATGCATCTTCTCAAACATGAGAAATTATTTTGACAAGTTAAACAAAGACTATTTTATAATATGTTTACCCTCATGTTTACAAGGTACCGGCAGCTACAATAAGCACTTTTATGAAAGAACTAATTTCTGGTTTGCCACGTCAGTGGCATCAAATCTTTGAAAGATACTTAATAGCATTGTTTCAAGCACTTAGTTAGTGCAAAGTAATCTTGACCTTCATATGCAGAACTGTGTTCTACTCTGTTTTCTGAGAACTGTCTGTAAAATAATCGGTACTTTTAGACAGGTAAAAGTTCTGATCACAAAGTCTACACACATTTCCAGTAATTTCTTTGTTGCATTCTGTAAAAGTAATCACAGAGATTGTCACACCATTATTTGAACAAGATTCTTCTAAGCCAATCTTTTATTGTGTAAATCATCTATTCTACAATCACCCATCCATAAACACCCAGGGTTGAGCTGTTACAGAATGCATGTAACAGAATTATGTATTCAGGTAACATCATTAGCCTAATATACTATATTGTTGTCACAATGTTGCCACTTGACATGACATGACCAGTTCCATCCAGTTCTCATCTTGAAAATATATATGGTTTACTTGCATTTGCGCTCTTATCTAATTTTGTGTCAAAATATATTATTCTTTGTCATCCAATCAAAGAATGATTAAAATGTTGTTAAAATATTCATATATTGTATAGTTGACCACAAACTGACTTCTGTTTGCCTTAAGTCTTCCATAAAGAAAAACATTAACATTAACACAACTAATTTAAAGAAACAAGCTATTCAAATACACTTAAACAATGTGTTAAAAGTAAGTGCGCCCAACCATGTAAACACCTAGTAAAAACTGAACAAACAGCGGTCAGTTGCATACATTTCACTCACACGGTTTCTTCCTGTGTAAAGGCCAAAGTATAGACACTTCGGGTGTCCGTGTTGCGAATCGCTCCGTGTACAATATGCGTGACACATATTTCATCATCAGCACAGTCCGTGCGGTCAGATTTTCTCATCGGGCGGAAGCAGCCCTTTTCTGTGTGCATCGTCTGCGCATGCTCCTGCCATCGACTGTACTAAAAGAGTATCACAAAGCAGCTGTAGTGCGCATGCTTTGAACGCTTTCGTATTCGCTTGTGGTTTGAAAAGCAATGCGCTCGACTGAATGCGAGCCGATTCGGAATGCACAAAACCAAAATATTCCCGGGCCTTAAGCAGGCGGTTCTTGGGCAGAATGAGCTGCAAAGTGGACCAGACTTTATGACAATAGTTGAAAACCTGACCCTACCAAACAAGCAGGGGAAGAGTACAGTCTAGGGAAGATTGCACATTTATCGCAGAAGGTTTTGACAAACTGTGATGAGTAATAACCCCCCTCTGCATTTGACATTAAGTTTGTCACACACACACACACACACACACAAAAGAACAAATCTACTTTCCTCAATTGTCATCCACTTTTGTTCCAGTCACATTAAGTAGTCTGAAAGGTTTGACTAAGCCTACCGCACTGAAACAATCCATATATTTAAATGAAATCGTTTGTGTTCTCTGAAGCCCCCCAAAATCCACCGCAACACTGCAGGCAGGAGTGAAGGCTAAAGATTTCCGTTTGTGTCAAACGAGCAGAATACTTGCGTTGTTTTTAGGTCTTATTTAGCATGAATTTAGGATTTAAAGGTATAGTTTACCCAAAAAGAACATTTCTGTCATCATTTACACCCTCATGTTGTTCCAAACAACTTAAACCATGTATTGCACACAGTACATCCTGTACCAATAAGGCACTTGAGTCGGAATGAGTGTTGCTCACATGCTATGAAAGCAACTGCCTGTCGCTGTGCGCTCTAGTGGCAATGTTCCACGGCGCCTAATGCACCAGATGGTCTATGCTCCCCATGTCACCACATATCAGAGCTTCTCTTCACACCACAATTTAGTGTACCATGTGCACCACACACACCCACAGCTCAATAAATTGGATTGGTTTTGATTTGGCGAGAGTGGATGGGAAAGCTCTCTTCTGTCCCTCATTTTTCTGTTTTCCTTCCTAATTATTTCCGTCCAAGATGTTCAAAAGAAACAAGCGGATATTTGGAAATCAAAGTAAAGGCAGTAATGGTCTTTTCTTGTGTAGGTGAGAAGCATGAAGAGCTCTCGAGTGATATCCGGATGACAAAAACATGGATGGGTAATTTTAAAAGCACTGGTTGGAGAGCTGGACAAACAACAGAGTGTCTGAATATTTATTTAATTTGTAGACCTCAATATGACTGAAGCTATTTTGAAGACTGCACTGGTGGTACATAACATAATGGCAATGTTCTGAATGGAATAATAGCATACTGCGTACACCTGCATACCGTGCACTATGTACTGTAATTTGCTGAGGATATTGAAAAATAGTATGTAAAGGAATAGTCATAGCTAATTATTTCAAACAGCTGCATTGCTGTCACATTACTTTAATGCGATTAATTACATGACATATAAAGCGTAAAATGAAATGACAATGAATAGAAATGAATAGAAATGAATAGCCACAAGACGTAAACATTATACATATGAACATGGTTTTAGCATGGTACAATTGAAAAGTTATATTTTATATAACAACTTTGTTGTCATGGCGACAAAACAATGTAAACATTGTAATTCCGGTATTGCTTTTAAGATATAAGATTAGATGAGATTCAACTTTATTGTCATTGTGCAGAGCACAGGTACAGAGCCAATGAAATGCAGTTGTTTTTGCATATCCCAACTAAGCTGGGGTCAGAGTGCAGGGTCAGCCATGAAACAGCGCCCCTGGAGCAGATAGGGTCAAGGGCCTTGCTCAAGGGCGCAACAGTGGTACCTTGGTGGTGCTGGGGCTGGAACCCAGAGCCTTAACCATTGATCCACCACTGGCCTTTTAACAAGTAATTGCAATAAACAATGACTTAAATTACGGCATGAGTCGTATAGACTACTGTTATTGAGATTTTTTTTATGTTTTTACACTTTTGGAGCTATGAACTGTCATAGTATGGAAAAGACCTGTGATTCCTGAACATATCTACATTTGTATTCTACAGAAGAAATAAATTAATATGAGTTTTTGACCCATATAAGGATGAGTAAATAATGATAATGTTTACCGAAATGTGACTTCTTTAAGAAACTACTGTATTCTGTATTTATTTTAACACATAGACTGAAAGATTGTGAGAGGAGTGTCTATTTCAGCTCAGGAAATTTAAAAAACAGCCCAGTGCGGAAACAGTAGAGTGTGAAGTATTCTCAGTTGTTGCAATAGATCAGACCCCTAACCATTGACCGAATGTTGAATAACTCAAAATGATCGATAGGTCTTGACGCAGCTGCCTATGGCCACATGTAGATGCTACTTACATCCACCGCAGAGAAAGCCAGACAGAAAGTGGTAATGGATGGATGGGTGGAGTAGAAAGAATAAAAAATAGCCATTTTTCCCAGAGGGAGAGCATATCCACCTCTGCATCAAGAGAAATGGAGAAGTGACAAATTGCCGCCTATAGGAGTGCAGTTCATTTTGGGTCTGGAAGAATCAGTCGCTACCTGAAACAGTCGGACAGGTCTATAAAGCATAATACCTGGTCATATGAGCACTGAAAGAGGCTAAGATCAAGAAAAAAACATTAAAAACACAAAGAAGTGTGAAAGAAAAAATGAAAAAGTGAATAATGCATAATGCATAATGCATAGGCACCAGACTATAAAATTCTCTCTCCTTTTGTCATTTCTCAGAATTCTGTAAATGGGTATTTCTTCAGGTATGGGTACTTTTGAGCCTGTGGATTTTTTAGAAATTAAACTACTAACAATGTCCAACAGTTGATATACTGTACATGCATCAAAGGAGAAATGTGTCTTTTTTTTTCATTACCAACAAATATAATTTCCTCATCACAAATCGCAATTAATTCAGAGGTGGAAATACTTTTTTTTTAAAGTTTTTTTTCGGCCTTGCCAAAGCTAATTTCATAGCTAGCATTAGGGGTGTGTGATATGACCAAAATGTTAAATCAAAATCTGAGTAATTTTATATCACGTTAACAATTATATCACAATATAGTAAATAAATAAATAAATAAAAAAATAGGTATTGTAAAATCAATACAAATTGTATTTATTTATTAAATAACCATATTGTAATGCCCATTTTTTAAAATAGTTTTCTCTTTATTTGGAACTTGACAAACATAGTCAATGTAAAAAAATAAAACTAAAATAAAACAACCTAATATTAAAATAAAACATTCAACTTGGAATATTAGATTTAAAATTATGCCACATTTGAGTTGGATACATTGTTGAACATTTTTATTATTATTAAAAACTTTTGTCAAGAAACTCAACATCTTCTCAAAGCAATGCAACAAAGAAAATAAATCATGAGTAAAATAAATACAGTATCTAACGAGAACTTGGCTCTTAATGATTTAAGTCATCGTCAAACGATCATTCGAACTGATTTTTAGTAAGTATGATCATGGGTTGTTTAAGATGTTTGACTTCGTCAATAGCACTTTTAGGTCAAAAATAATAATAATTATAATTTAAATGTGGTCTGCGACGTGATATCGAGAGAAGCCAGATTGAGCCCGCTCTGTTCTCTCCTGTCTCCGGAAAACAAATATCTGAAAACATGCCTGTGTGAATAACTTATAAATAGATCATATTTTTATGATGGATGTTCTTATTTTATTGAACAAGGGTAACACAACTTAAAAAGCAGACATAAAAATGAATATAAAAAGTAGCAAATGTTTTCATGTGATGTTTTTATAAATCACAAATCTATCAAATCAGTGCCTAGTTGAAAGAAAAAACACCCCTATGTAGATGAAACTGAATTATTTTGGTAATTCACTTTTTTTTTAAAAAAAAATGAGCGTATGTAACTCAAACTAAATGTCATGTTCAGTTTATAGGTCTCAAGTGCATTAAAGCTACGTCTACAATCCGGATACATTCGAAAACAGCGTTTTCGTTTCAAAACGCTCTCCGTGCACACTAACGTTTTAGAGCGTTTTCCAAAAGTTGCTCGTCCACACTGAAACGTATGAAAATGCTTAAATTGCGCATTTGTCCTCGTGTTCCGTCGCCGGACACCAATTCCGAGTAAACTTCCCTTCGCATTTGACGGAACGCAATGTGATGGTTCTACAAAGTAACATACATTTTTTAACAACGCTATCAAAGTGAGTATCAAGTACAACAGCGTCGCTATAACAGGGGCCGCCATCTTGATTGTTTTGGTTGGATAGATCACATGACTTAAAATGCGTCATCGTTTTCCAAAGCATCCGTTTTCACAGTCCACACTACAACGCGAAAACTGTGTTTTAAAATCATCCACTTTGGAGCGCGTTCTCCAAAAGCTCAGTTTTCGCGGACAAAAACGCCATCTCAGTGTGGACGGAAGGCCAAAACGGTGAGAAAAAGATTAGTGTAGACAAGGCCTTAGTCAGTATACATTTTCCCCAAGGTGCAGAACTGTTTTCTTCTTTGGCTGTGCGTGTATGGTTTGCTGTGCCTGAGGTCAGTGACTTTACACATGAAGCAGCTATAAAAAGATAACTTTTTGTTCCAAAGGAATATGTCTTTCTTTCTTCCGTGAGATGCAAAAGGAGGTGTACAGAAGATTTTTAGCCTCAGTTTTTAACTGTATGGAAAGTGAATGGTGACTGAGTCCAACATTCTGCCAAACATCTCCTTTTGTGTTCCATGGAAGAAAGAAAGACATGCCTTTTAGCATGCTGACAAATCTAGCCTCAAATACGATAGGAATAAAATCCTGCCACGGTAATGTCAAAAAGGACATTCTAGTATACTACAATGTCATTTTTTCTGGACAATTATTTATAGTCCATTGCAGGGGAAAGTAAAGTCAAGGCTTGTCAATTTAGAAGAATTATTAGGGGTTATTTCTTTACTAAATGGTTATTCTATGATCACTCTTGGATGTTTTGAAGGACAGTCTAATCCGTAGGATAGAATTCATAAATATTATATTACAACTACATTCAGTTGAAAAGGTAAAAGCATTCGAAACAGCTGGCGGTCAATTAAGATTTGACTAATGAACTTGCACCTCGGCCAGACTTGTTTATTAATGAAATCAAATGACATTGCGTCAATTGTAATTAACACTTTCTGTTGTTATCTAAGTCACACACTTTGATATTTACTGTTTTTAGCATCTGTCGCTATGGATGTATGCATTCTTTACAGCTATTGTGAGAATAAAAACATTTTATTCACTTATACAGACACTAATCGAGTTGCTCATGCACAGTAAGCTATTATATTAACAGGACAATTCAAGAGTGCCACCGATTGTAAAAAGATTGTCAATCGCAAACCCTGACTGTGTCAATGCAGCTGTAGTAGTTTCTCCCCATTTACTCATACTGCAAATCCACTGTTCTTGCAGCTCAAAATCTGCTCTGTGCTGGTTTCTTTCTTCCTCTGAGTCGATACCTTTCCTTTCCTCCCTCATTTCACAGCCTCCTCCCTCGCACTCGGCACTCCTGCACTCTTTTTCTTGGTCCTCTGAGAGCGCACATCTCTCTGGCCTGTGAAAAGCAGCCATTATAGTTGGATGCCTGGCCGTCTGAGTTGGCACTCCTTTGCGCCCACCTGCACAGGAAGCCTAACACAAAGAGCGTGACAGCTGAGCGCTTGATCCCCCCCACCAGCCTCCTCTGCATCAGCCCTCCGTGTCAACCAGCTCTTTGTCTCCACATCTGATAACTTCAAACATGATCGAAATAAAACTCCTGCATCCACATTTCAGTTCGAAATGACCCGCCTCCCTCCCCCGCACAATCTCTATCTCTCTCTTTAATGTCTCCAGGTGTTTACTGTGAGCTTTACGCATCTTTTGCACCTTGTAAAAGCTGCTCATATAATGCTCTGCTTAGTTAAGACTTCATTAACAGCAGGTACATGCAGTGAGCAATGGCAACTCTCTGCAGATTTGGCCAGTTATTCAAATCACACCACTCAATATCTGTGCTTCTCTCCTCTGGTTGGAGGATTTTTTCAAGCCCTGTTTGTTTCATGGTTGCCTCACTTATACTGAAGCTTCACTAGTATGTTCAGAATTTTGGTCTTTGCTGTATGTATCGTGTGCACAGTATGTAAAATGTATACATGGACAATCCACAATGGAGTGTACTGCGTGAAATAGTTTTCCAGTATGCAATGCACTCAATTGTTGTCAAATTGACTTAATATTTGGTCAGATTGCCAAAAGTAAAGACTTTTTTGTTTTTAGTTTTTACACAAAATGTAATTAAACAAATGCAAAATTACTGTATTTATTTCTAAGAGGACTTCCGATAGCTTCCATGCACAAGCATTGTGATACAGTCATGTGAGAGCAGTATAGAATATTATGGGTTGAAAGGTTTATTGTTGTAGAATGCATATTGTTTCACATACAATGATGAAAAAATAGTATGCAGTTTACAGTCAGTACGTTTATTTTTTTTATCTCCTTTTCTCCACAATTTTGGCATTTCCCACTACTTACTATGTCCTCATGGTGGTGTGGTTTCTCACATCAATCCACGTGGCGGAGGACAAGTCTCAGTTGACTCCACTTCTGAGATTTAATCTGTGTATCGTATCATGTGGCTCGCTGTGCATAACACCGCGGATACTCACAAGATATGGAGGCTCGTGCTACTCTTCGCGATCCATGCACAACTTACCACGTGCCCCATTGAGAGCGAGAACCACTAATTGCGACCACGAGGAGGTTACCCCATGTGACTCTACCCTCCCTAGCAACTGGGACAATTTGGTTGCTTAGGAGACCTGGCTGGAGTCACTCAGCACACCCTAGATTCAAACTCATGACTCCAGGGGTGGTAGTCAGCGTCAGTACTCGCTGAGATACCCAGGCCCCTACAGTCAGTATGTTTACATGTGCAGTTCTAATCGTGCAGATTTTTGGGTAGTCGAGCTACAGTCTTCACCTCTCTGTCCGTGTATACATGACACAATGCATAAATCGAATTGTAGCACGGTGGAGGGCGGGGCCGGTTCGTGACTCAACATGCCCGGTCCCGTATTAGGCTAATCAAGCCTCCGAGAGGGTTAAAGGCCGACTGCGGAAGACGGACGTGAGAGAGAGATCATTCACGGACATGTCCGTTGTCCTATGTGTTTGTCTTTTGAGTTTACCATTAAACCTTTAGTTTGTATGTTAAGCCGGTTTCTCGCCTCTTCCTTGCCAGCATGAACTGTTTTACATTGGTGCCGAAATCCGGGAAGGAACAGGGATACACCGTAGCGGAATTCTCGCCACTACCACAACGAAGCAGCCGCGGCCATCTGCCGGGGGACGAGGAGCCCAGCCACCTGGACACGGAGGAACGGCCACCGACCGCGAAGGGAGAAAGGGCTCCTATAGCTGACCGCCTGGAGCGGTCAGGGCTGCTGCCAGGGGCGGAGGATGCCCCTACCAGCCGCTGAAACGCAGAGGGATCGAGGGAAGACCGCCGTCCGCGAGCGGGGAGGGGATCGCGACAGACCGCCTGGAGCGGGAGAACCGCTGCCAGGGGCGGGGGAGTCCCCTTCGGCTCCCCAAGAACGCGGTGGGGCGTTCTGTCCGCCAGGGGCTGGAGGACTGCCTCGGATCCGCCTGGAGAAGCGCTGCTGCCGTTCGGTAGAGGGTGGAGGAGTGGCTGAGGAACAAGCTACGGCGTATCGGAGAACCGGCGAGTACGTTTTTTTTTCTCTCTCTCCTCTCTCTCACTGCCGCTCTGCGTTGGCCTTTTCCCTCTTTTTTAAATTATGGTGTTTGTGGGAGGGGAGGTACTGCTCAGTGCAGGAAGGACCCCCCTCCACATTTTTAATTATTGTTGTTTCCCTCCCCTTGCCCCCTCCCTCGTCCAGGTCGATGGGGATGACCTGCCGGCAGACCGCGCGGGAGGCGCCCCCCCCCCCCAGGGGATGTAAGTCAGGCCAGGGGTCCCCAGGCTGAAAGAACGAGGGAGGAATGTGGCACGGTGGAGGGCGGGGCCGGTTCATGACTCGACACGCCCGGTCCCGTATTAGGCTAATCAAGCCTCCGAGAGGGTTAAAGGCCGACTGCGGAAGACGGACGTGAGAGAGAGATCGTTCACGGACATGTCCGTTGTTCCATGTGTTTGTCTTTTGAGTTTACCATTAAACCTTTAGTTTGTATGTTAAGCCGGTTTCTCGCCTCTTCCTTGCCAGCATGAACTGTTTTACATTGGTGCCGAAATCCGGGAAGGAACAGGGATACACCGTAGCGGAATTCTCGCCACTACCACAACGAAGCAGCCGCGGCCATCTGCCGGGGGACGAGGAGCCCAGCCACCTGGACACGGAGGAACGGCCACCGACCGCGAAGGGAGAAAGGGCTCCTATAGCTGACCGCCTGGAGCGGTCAGGGCTGCTGCCAGGGGCGGAGGATGCCCCTACCAGCCGCTGAAACGCAGAGGGATCGAGGGAAGACCGCCGTCCGCGAGCGGGGAGGGGATCGCGACAGACCGCCTGGAGCGGGAGAACCGCTGCCAGGGGCGGGGGAGTCCCCTTCGGCTCCCCAAGAACGCAGTGGGGCGTTCTGTCCGCCAGGGGCTGGAGGACTGCCTCGGATCCGCCTGGAGAAGCGCTGCTGCCGTTCGGTAGAGGGTGGAGGAGTGGCTGAGGAACAAGCTACGGCGTATCGGAGAACCGGCGAGTACGTTTTTTTTTCTCTCTCTCCTCTCTCTCACTGCCGCTCTGCGTTGGCCTTTTCCCTCTTTTTTAAATTATGGTGTTTGTGGGAGGGGAGGTACTGCTCAGTGCAGGAAGGACCCCCCTCCACATTTTTAATTATTGTTGTTTCCCTCCCCTTGCCCCCTCCCTCGTCCAGGTCGATGGGGATGACCTGCCGGCAGACCGCGCGGGAGGCGCCCCCCCCCCAGGGGATGTAAGTCAGGCCAGGGGTCCCCAGGCTGAAAGAACGAGGGAGGAATGTGGCACGGTGGAGGGCGGGGCCGGTTCATGACTCGACACGCCCGGTCCCGTATTAGGCTAATCAAGCCTCCGAGAGGGTTAAAGGCCGACTGCGGAAGACGGACGTGAGAGAGAGATCGTTCACGGACATGTCCGTTGTTCCATGTGTTTGTCTTTTGAGTTTACCATTAAACCTTTAGTTTGTATGTTAAGCCGGTTTCTCACCTCTTCCTTGCCAGCATGAACTGTTTTACACAAATATTTAAATTAAAGATGTCAGCTGAGCAAGGGTTAAATACTAGGGCTGTCAATTGCTATTTTTTTTAATCAAATTAATTACATGACAATTCATTAATTAAATCAAAAGAAATCAATATATACTGAGAAAGCCCACTAAATAAAGATAATTCTATATAAATAATACCTAATAATTCAAATGATTATAAATCACTGATTTTTGAGATAAGGGACAAAACATGTCTGACATACAAAGTCACCATTACATGTCATTAAAGAAAGACACATTACAACTCATAATAATAATACAAATACTGGAAAAACTAAATCTAAAGGAAATGTGTGTATACTCAGGGCATTTATTAAAAAATGTCATTACCTCTTCAAGCTCCTCCAAGTTTATCTCAGAATCATGAGTATTTTTTTGCTCAGTCGTCAATTTAGTGAGTTCTAATGTTTCCACAAATGTTCTAATATCTTCATCAATAGACAATGACGTGGAAAAATAAAGATCAAGATAGAACTCTTTAAATGCATTATTAACATCAATGGCCGAGGTAACATTTTCACCACCTGCAGATTTCACTGAGGGAATGGAAGAAAAAGACTCTGTTTTATTTATCTAGCCAAAGGTTTTCCTGCTTTGTCCCCTGACTCAAAGTATCACTTTCTTGCCCTGAATAACCAAAACTCCACCTTCTGTGACAAAATATTATTCTCTGCCAATATAAATATAAATGCCAATTCTCTGAGGCTATCAGACAACATTCGGTGCTTCAGCTCTGCCTCGGCACTTTTAATATATCCTTCCAACTCCACAAAATCTCGTGCTTTGGATTTTTTGGTGAATGAGGCATACTGTATGATCCGACCCCTAAGAACCGCCTTAAGTGCCTTCCAAGCCACACCTACAGAGGATACTGAGGACCAGTGGTATCCATATAAACATTGATTTCAGCCTTTATCATTTGTTGAAAATCAGGATTTTGTAAAAGGGATACATTAAAGCACCAACTATATGATTTCTTTTTCTCCATATATGGCAACAACTCTAAACTCACCAGGGCGTGATCTGAGACTAAAATGTTTCCAACTGAGCAATCAACAACAGATGAAATGATATTATGAATGATAATGAAATTATAAAAAAAATATATTCTAGTACTGATGAAAAAAATGTATAGTCCCTCCCAGATGGGTACAAAAGTCTCCAAATATCTGTAAAACCAAGATTTTGAAGTGTCAATTTTGCTCTAAGGGGTTTACACACTTTTGCTTCACTATAATTAAGGACTGAATCCATAAAAATGTAAAGTCTCCTCCCAATATTATATCATGAGGATTGTCTTTTCTATAAAAGAAATAGCTTGTTTTAGGCATGATGATATTTTCCGGTCATCCTTATCACTGCCAGGGAACTTCAGTGTAAAAGCGATCTTCAGTAAATGCAAAAGTTTCTTGAAGGAGTATTATTCCACAAAACAATCTCAAAAAGAAACAATGGCACCCAACTTTCTCAGACAGCCAGAGTAAGAACAGTGAGTCAATCCACTAATTTGAGAAACAAAAAAATGGCTTACTCACTCCAATGATTTTATGAAGGACAGTGCTTGCTTGGGGCATAAAAATACTTTGCAGCCAATCTTAGTCTCTATTCTCACGTTTCTCTCTTGATGAACTCGCAAAGTCTGGGAACAAGAAAAAGTTGTGATTCTTCCGAGAAAGCTTTCCTTTGCTCCTTGCCTTGCGTAACACGAGATCTTTATTGGATGATCTCACGACATTTTAATAATGATGAAGAATGGAAGGAGAAAACATGGTGGTTTGTTTATAAATGTATAAAGAATTGTTTAAAAAATGGTTGGCTAAAATGGAACAACAATCATTGTGGGAGGAATAATATTCTGTTGTGTGTTGCCATTGGTAAAATCATTCTTGATCTGTGCAACAGTGAAGCAGATTACATTGTTCAATGTGAATGGTTCAATGCAATGACAACTACCCTGGATGGACAGAAAGACCAAATTGGGAGGAAATGGATTACTCCAATGTATATGTGATGAAATGAATGATGAGCCATGCCCAGGATGAAAGTTCTAGCCTAACCTCTGCCTGGAGGTGACCCTCTATGATACGCAAAGTATCTGGGCTGAAGATATCTACACTACAAAAAAGAACTCTTAATATTATGATCAATATTTTGTTTATGTTTGATATACTCTACATTACTGTGATAACCACATGCAAGGCTGAATCAATTGCATGCTCTTGCTTCTATGTTTCATTTATTGAATGAAGTTATAAGGAGACAATCTTTTTATTCCATTCTTAATCAAATTTGAATGGAGACGTTTGGTTCTGCAATCTCCACCGGAGTGCAGTTGCATAATCTGGTTATTGGTAAAGAAGCTGTGTGACTTAATTTAGTCACTAGAGAGCATAACTGAGGAGACTGAATAATGAAACTGCACTCTGAATAAGGACAGTGAAGGTGGGACTTATGTAAGTCCAGAGGAGGGATAATGTAGAATATTTTTTATAAGGTTGAGTATAAATTAATCAAGTATAATCAATGTTAATATAGCCATGTTTTTCTAAAATTGTTTCTGGTGGTCAAGCATGTGTGTTGCTGTGTCTGTGGAATGTGGGGCCCCTCATATATGGTAAACTGAGTCTCCTGTGTTGACACTAAAGAAAATATGGTGAGGCCTCTTCACAGAGATGTCCAGTGACACATATATAATGTATTAACTATGCCTTGGTAGATCATATAAAAATGGGTACAAACCAATTTGCTGGAGCTGTTTTTTTATCTCTGAAAATAAAGTCTATCTTTTGGCATCAAAACCCCAAGACTTTGAGAGTGATGTTTCACAGAGGTGGCAGAAGCCACAACAATCTCTGCCCTCCTCATGCTCAGGAATTCCAACAATTCAGATGTTATTCCTGTGGCTCCTATTCTCAAGATCTTCAAGCTTTTCAAGAACATATTCCAAATCAACTTTGGTCGCTGGCAGATTATCAGATAATACCCCCTCTGATGACTCCAGATAATCAATCCGTTTCTAAACAACTGCCACTCTTGTAACCAACTCAGATAATTTTGTTTCCATCGCCGTAATCAATCAACGTATTACAGTGAGTCAGTAACAACTTTCATCAGAATTACAAACACTTGATGCTGAATTTCCCCGGCTGCACCATTCAAATCAAGTCCCCGGACTGTAGGCCCTTCAGAGGTTTCAGCTTGAGCATGTAAGTGTCTTTTAATATCCCCACAGAATTTGATTTTTTTTAACATATTGTCTTCAAAAAGCAAATATGTAGCAGGGTGTATCAATTTAACTGGATTATAACTATTATAATAATTATAATTAAAAACCAGCAAAGTGCACAGAGCTCGTCGCTCACACGTCTGCTCCTTGCATGGCATCACGTCGATGATTAAGAGAAGATGATTTCTAGATTTTGTCACAAGTTCTGCATTTAGATATATATTTATACATTATCAAAGACTATTGTCAAAGTTTAACATTTTGTTTGATTTGTTTGTGGAGTTTTTTTTAGATTTTACATAATATAAAATATCTGATTTCGGTCAAAAATGACAGAATAGTACATAAGAGTTAAATAAACAAGGGATACGTTAAAATAAGTTTTGTAGTAATCAACTTTATGGCTCAAATGCTCTTTCTCTTTTTTTTCGAGGTTCATTCGTAGAATATCCCACTGTTTTAGTAACTGTTGTTTATTGGAGCAGGAAGATGCAACACCTGACAGAGTGAGTTATGAGTCTCTTGCGCCTGTGATCAGAATCAAAATGTTGAACTGCTTAGAATGAAGACAGGAGAAAAAAACCACGGCTGAATACTTTGAAAAGAGACAAAAAGATCCAAGCTATAAAGCCTGATAGCTTATGAAAGAGCACTATTCAGCCATCGGAGCATCTTTGAATACTACGTCCACAATAGCCGGTGGCTCTTTCCATACAAAAATCAATGTCTGCGTGAAAGAGTCACATTTTTCATTCTCTCATCTCAGATCTGACATTTACCTGCATGTGCACCGCGGCGACACTGGGCAGCGATTGGAGGCTGTTATGATGTTGCACATTCAACTGTATCACAAATATTTGCCATCTGTAAAATTGGCCCGGCTGCTGCTCTGTAGGCTTGAGTTGAGAAGGACAGAGCGCAACAGAATGGATACTGCCATATTTTTGCAATTTCTAAAGGTCAAACGTGATGGGTGAATTTACAGAGAGGGTCTTGATGTACATGTTTTTGCCTGTTTTTTCTGACATTTACAGAATGGTGTTGTGCTCACCGGCTACTTGTAATGCGGTCACACAAACAGCATGTGTCTCTGCACATGGGGAAAGGGAAACTGTGCCTTTGTCAAAGATAGATTGATCACTGTGTAAGGAATATCACACCAGTGTGTAGGGTTGGTACCCTTGTATTATATATCACAATATAAGTAATGCAGCATATACTATTTTTATATACATATTAGGGCGGTCAATCGATTAATTTTTTAATCTAATTAATTACATTCTGTCCCGATTAATTAATCGCGATTAATCGCATATAAAAATATTTGCTGAGAAAGCCCCTCATATAACAATAATTCAATATATAATGATGACATAATATTACATAGGTATCTTTAAATATTAAAAAAGAGCAGAAGAGTTAATCATTGATATAATTTTGCTTTAGAATACAATGTATTGTTTACTACCATATTATTGATCATAAGTCAATCATTTACACACAGTTCACAGCAATCCATTACACAAGTGAATTTGTCAATCAGTTGGAGATTTATTATGAGGGCTTGTTTAAGGACACGTCAATGTACACCTGCTTCAGACATTTTTTTTTTTTTTAGAAACAAGCCAGGGGTATACATAGTACACAATATTACAGATATATTTTACAATAATGCCAAGACATTATATTCATTACATAGTGCAATGGTTTTCAATGCTTTGGAGTTGTTGGAGGTACAAAGAGTATTTAAATAATATTTCAAGTCTATGTATAAAAACATTGGCAAAAAAAATAAACAGATTAATCAGAAAATATTAACTTAAGTTATCAAAACTGTGAAAACCAAATAAAACGTCTTTATAAAGCAAAGAAAAACTAGTTAAAATAGAGGTACGTACAAACAAACATAATTTTCTCCAAAATACTACAGCGTGGACACATTCCCAATAAAGGTGAGGGGCAGATTCATCTACAGCATTACAGAAAGAGCAAAGTGGATCTATTTCAGGAGCATGTTTCTTAAATAAAGATTGACTGGGTAAAAACAGTTTAAAGGACACCTCCTTAACCTTGTTGGTAATTAAATATTTGTGAGGTAAAGACCATACGACCTGCGTCAGACATGCTTGTGTCACGTCTCGGGTGTGTTGCGTCATAAAAATTAAATGTTTAGGTCACTGTGTCAAGTTAAATATAGTTTAATACTTAATCTTTAAACACATCTTGAGATCCCTTAGTTCGGATTGCACTCCTTTAAGTGTGTCCACTGAAGGATTGTTAATGTTTTCTTCACTGTAATAAACTGTGTGTTGCTCACACAGCTGAAATGTCACTTACTGCCCTCTGGAGTAAACAGGTGGTACTACAAGCATTTCTCAGGAATTTCTCAGGAAAGCGTTGCGATTAATTGCGTTAATTTTTTTAAAGCGTTATATTTTGTAAAATTAATCGCACGTTATTAACGCGTTAAATTGACAGCCCTAATATATATATATATATATATATATATATATATTACATAAACATGTAAGAATGTCTATTTGAAAATCCAGTGGAAGATTGATCTTTTACTCTTATGCGCAACCCTCTACAATGCAAATAAATCACTCGAATACAGTATGCAACCAAATTCTGTATAACTAAACATGACTGTGATTAGCCACTGGCTGGAAAAGTTCAGATTTCACTCACCAGTAATTGAATAGTTTAGTGGTGAAGAAGTTCAGCACCAAGATACTTATGCTGCGTGTTGAGAGTGAAAGTTTGCCCACAAATCCATTTGTCATTGAATAATGTCTCTTTAATACCTTCTCTGTTATTTACACTGAATTGCTGATAAAAAAACAATAAAGATAAAAACACTGAACTCATATGTCCACTAATGTCCACTAATCATACCTAGAATGGATCCGAAAATGAAGCAGTGCAACTTCACTCTCATTAATATGCGCTCAAACAAAACACTTCAGATGCTCCCTGAACTGACTCTATTCTTAAAGAGACAGTACCAATTTAGCACTTGTTCTAAACATTAATTTGAATAATTGCAAATAGTAAAGATTATGCATGTAAATAATAAACTTGATTATTATTATAGAGTAATTTTAGGACATCATATTTATTAATGGAATACATGGTATTTGTAAAGACATTTTTTAAAATTGGACCAAAATGATGAAAAACAAATGAATGATAAATTTGTAAAATTTATATTTTGTCAATGTACCAAGTTAAAATGTCCTCTGTGTAATTAACAGCAAGGTTTAAGTAAAGGTAGATACTAATTGCACCCTGGTGCAAATAATGTCAGATTCTATTTGCATCCATATTTAAATACTAACATACAGTTTGAGCATCACTGCAGTGTGTTTATTGTGTTTACATAGAGTAACACAGACACACTACATTAACCCCTAAACCTAACCTGAACCTTAGCTTGGTTGAAGCAATGCCGAGCTGCGGGAGTAAGAGGAAGGGAACGAGTGTGATCGACAGACCCCGCCTCCGGAAAAAACCCTTCTCTGCACTCCTCGAAATTCACCGTGAGCAAAATAGTCACGATGAAATAAAAATTTCTATACATTGTAATATATTATTTTAAGTAGTGTTAAAGGTGGAAAAAGGAAATTGGATGGGAAAAAGAGTGGGACAAAACGTGGATTGGAACCACGGTTGCTAGGACAACAGTACACATTCACACATTGAATTAACACCCCACGCCACTGCAGCGACACCTACTGTTTATTTTGTCACAAATTCCTGTGGTTCCACCAGAGTATTGCTGACATATGCACACCTCTGACTGCACATCAGATAATTCTTACTCAAACTCCCATTATATTCTATGAGACTGTCTATTTTGCAAGCACTCGTCTGCGACACAGTATAGTGTTGTCGTTTTTTTGGGGTATATGGTGGTACAAATGGTATAGCAGAATCTATCTAGTTTCTACCACAGCACAGTATTTACTGTCATACCACCGAGCCTTAACAGTGTGCATGTGTTTTTATATTTGTTCAAATTTATTTTAAGCCTCAAGACATGACATTCAACAGCCAAAGCCTAATGCGCTAGTGCACACTGGTCGTGATCCACACGAGCGCTTTTCATCTGAGTGAAGAATTACACAATGCATTTGGGATTACATTTGTCTAAATACAGCAACAGTCATTCATTCAGTTCGTTCATCACTCAATGTGAATCAAATGCACAAGGTATATAAACAGCCGAATGTCAACATAAAGCTAATGCTAGCGCATGATTGTTTGCTTCAGTACATCTTTGCGTAATCTTCTCCTGAACGCACTTTATTCCAATTAAAGTCAAACTCTGATGCATCTAAATGCCTTGAGGATCAGTTATGAGATTATGAAATATTACTTATCAAAACAAAAGGAAATGTAATTATTTATAACTTATTTTGTTTAAAATGGTCACATTTCCATGAAAGAGTCCTTAAGCTTTCTCAATGCTAACCTAAAACAATGAACATCAATTAGTAAAATCAACACATCTGTCTGAAAGATAAGTGTAATTATTTAAGAAGCTGGTAAAGCTTAGGCGTGGAAAAACTGTTGCAATAAAAAGAGCATTGTGTAAAAACAACAGTTGTGTCGTGTGATTGAGGACAACCAAAGAATGATGTTCAGTTAAACTAAGTGCTTTCAGTACACTAAAAGCAAATGGGCGTGCTTAACTTCAATATATATGATATTAAAGTCATAAAGTAGATTCATTCCTTTTCAGAGCCCCATTCACTATATGATACACTGTCACTTTATGAGTAGCCACATTATGGATTCAATTAAAACCAGACCATCTTCAGTCATAAAGAAAAGCTACATCTCGACACGCCGACTGGCTAGCCGGTTGCACTATTTAACTTTAATGTCATAGTGGATATTTCTTTGGCTTGGTTTGAACTACAAATACATCCAAATGTCAAATCCAATCTTTAGTCCTAACTGTCTGTACTGTAAGTGATGGATTCAGCTGAATACGCTTGCTAAGACGTAGTCAATTTATATTCTGTATATCTTCTTACTTGAGTTGCTATAGTAATATTTTAAAGGGTTTGGAATGACATGAGAAGGCAAAAATGACAACAGAATTCTCATTTTATAGTGAACTATCTATTTAAGCATCAGCATACTGCCAAGAGACATGCAAGAGTAGCTGCCATTGTGAGCCTCTGCACAAGTCTATCGACATTTCACCCTAATGCTGAACTCCTGAGATGCATCAGACAACATAAGTCCCAGAGGCATTGCAGTACTATTTACATGAATGGATATGCTGTCTGAATGTATGTATACATGTCTGAATCCGCTCACTCGTTCAATACATAGTGAATGCCACATGTTAGCATAAATGAGTGAATTCACACATAGCTGCAGATACTACTACTGTGTGTTTTGTGCAATGTTACAGTCACGTAGCATCCCAACAGATGAAAAAAAAGGTTGAAATCCAATCTGAATGTTCCGTCTGATCCAACCTGGTCTGACAGAATCATATTACTATACCACCATTTTTGAAAGGATAGATGACTTGCAGTACACGAGTCGACATGTGAGCTACCCGAAAGTGTCATGGAAGCACAACAAAATGAAGTGGTTGCCCAAGCAATTTTGTTTTTCATCTCACATTTGCTTTTATAGCAGTAGTGGTAAGGTTTAGGTTTAGGGTAGGAAGGTAGGATTTGTTGATTGAACACTTGATCGAGCATTGACCTTAAAAATCTCATATGACTGGGAGAAAATGTAACACCCTTTTAGCTCCACATAGTATACATTTCACTTCAAAACTGGCGCGATACGTGTCATGAACCACGTAGTATCATTTTGCAACTTGTTGCCGAAATTCTGTTGTTTTCATGAGATCAGGCTGTTTTTTTATCAAATTTTTTGCTGTTGAAAGCTCACTGGTTTTGATTAAAATACACCAAAATATATATTTTTTTGCTGTTTCTCTGAACAAAGCCTTTGTATCTTAGTGATGTTGCATTGCTAATAATGTGGTAAATCTGTTCTTTGCAGCCGTTGTTTAAACCATTTAATTTAGCTCATCAGCTTCGAGAGCCTCTCATTTAGCACAGTTTGGTTAAGCTGCTTTGAAACGATGTGTGTTGTGAAATGCGCTATACAAATAAAAATGATTTAAGTGCGTTAACGCTTTAGAGTTCATAAAGCATCATGCCGCGAGGCTTCCAAAGCACATAGCAACACACTAATAAAACCAGTACAATTTAAGCATAACATATTTATGGTCCTCAACAACCTAAAAATCTTATAAAAAATGAGAGCTGACAACGGTGGAGGAATCCTCGACATAGCCCCATGCAAGCCCCCTTTAATGTATGAGACATTCCATTAAAAAGGGAGCGTGTTCTCACAAGCAGGGCTTTTAGGTTGATTAGTTACAGGAATAGAAGAAAAGACGCCCAATGACCTTCAGAACACTGCTGGTAGCCCTCCAACATCCCCCCAATACACACACACACACACACACACACACACACAGCTGAGGTTTCAGTTGCTTAATATTCCAGCAGCCAGTTAGCCAACTCTCAATTTACATCATAATTATTATTAAGAGAGAGAAAGAAAAAGGCAAATCTCCATGTTCAATTAGAGCCAGCACTGATGCCAAATAGATAATAACACATGCTATTGGGTAATGTCCTTGATTTAGAAGTCCTTATTCTCTCCCTCACTCACTCTCACTCCTGGAGCAATGATTCTGGAAAGACAGGAGATGAGGAGGCTGCTGAACCGTATTCGAAGAAGATGCAGTGACAGTCCTTCAGCCAGGACTCAGAAATGACAAGCAGGACTTAAGAAAAAGCTGCTAGACTAGTCACTGGATGGTTCCCCAGGGTGAGGACACAGGTGGCCTGTTTTTTTTATATCTCTATGTATGGGGTCTGAGTTGGAGGGGCTTGGATATGATAACATGACCTTCCATTCTTGTCTCTGCAAGCATCTTCTTAATATGGTTTGCCCAATTAGGATGTGCTCCTGGATGAACATTGTTTGCTTGTCCTGGTACAACATTTAAATCAACTTAGTACTGATGTAGCCCCAAACCTCACCCAACCCCCTGAACCTACTCCTGAAATAACAGGAAAGACTGGACGATAAGAGGGTTGTTGCAGAACCCAACCATAACCCTAAAATCAGAAGGCAATGATCATTGTTGGGTTACACAAAAAAGTAATCCACAAAAGATTACTAATTACTTCACTAAAATAGTTAACTTACATTTACATGATCATTTAACAAGTGTTTTTACCCCTCAAAGTGACTTACAAATGAGAAACATGACAATCTATTTTGTCATTCAAAAGTCAAGAGTATTGCATTGCCAAGTTGTCTTCAGTACACCGCCTCAAGTCAAAAGAGCCGAACCCCATGTCTCTACTATGATCTGATGCTGAGATATGGATGTTGCTATACAGTTGCTAGGCTGTTCCATCTGGTTGCTAGGCAGGTGCTGATACTGATGCAGTGATCCATTCAAAGTCAGATGTGGGAAATTTCAATTTGATATCTCCAATCTGCGACAATAAATGTATTCCATTGCCAAATGCTAGGAAGATGATGTGTAAGCAAACAAAACTGATCTCGTTAGCTTAGCAGGTGTTTGATTGTCACAAGACATCTCCTAGCAATTAAACTGATAAATGATGCAACAATACTAGCATTTGTTGAAAAGATGTACACTAATCAAAAGACAGTATAATTTAGGAACTTTGACTCAATGAAGTGTATTATTTAATAAAAAAAAGTGAACGTTTATCTTTAACTTGATGGCAAAATCTCCCTGTGTGCCATGTGCATCTAGTTGCAAGTATGACTTCAAGGGGCATACCCATATACTTTTCTTCATAGGAAGTTGGAAATTCCGACTTTCTGAGTTTTACCCTTAGGGCATGTTCACACTTGTTGTTCAGATCTCTTGGTTCACTTGGTCCGGACCAAAAAAGACAATGATACATTTAGACCTGGTTTGCTTATCATTCAAACGGGCATTTTTAACACCGAACCTAAAGATACAAAACGGCATAAGGATAAGGTCACAACCTGATTGGACAGCTTTCATGATGTATATTATTGGCGATGGAACAATGCTGGCTTCTGGGCTAAATGTGCTCATTGGATTTATGTATATATGGTGGTATTTTTACCAGCTGAGAACAAACGAAGAGCTAATAAAATGTGTAAAGGAGTCAAAACAGCGCCAGGAATTACTCCGTTGCACACACAAATGAAGATATGCTGCAAGGAGATGGCAGTTCCGACGCTTGTACTGAACTGTAATGGGCAGCATATCTCCTATGATGAGAAGAACAAGGTATGCTTGAGCATTCTGTCCAATGAAATCAAAGATTCAAGTACAGTAGGGTCACATCCTATTAATGGTTCGTTTAGACGTCTTTGGTCCATGCTGCATTCATATATCAGTCAATCCGCACCAGAGTTCATTTGGAAGCGGACCGAGACCCACTATTCATGGGGTCTCGGTCCGCTTGTTTGGTGCGGACCAAGGTTCGGATGGCAGCGTTCACACTTGTTCAAAATGAACCGCACTAAATGAGCAATCGCACCAGAATTCGTTTTAATCGAACCAAGCCTGCCAAGTGTGAAAACACCCTAAAACACATACCTTGGGTCCTTACTGACCCGGGACCTCATTCCACCCCATCTGGATTTGTGCCCACAGTTTTTTAGTATTCTTCAGTTTTTCTCTTATGAATAGTATAACACAAACACCAAAAACAATTGGTCAAATTTGTGTCTCTACGATGTTCTGCTGCCAAGATGTAAGGGTGTGTCTAGGTAGTTGCCAGGGTGATTCTTAATGGCTGTTTGCTAGCCCAAGGGAAAAGAGCAAACCGCCATGTTTCTATGAAATTCCTATCTAAGCCATTTTCAACAGAAGCCTATGGGGTTCATTGCTTGGGTGCTCTAGATGGTTGCTAGGGAGTCACTAGGCAGTTGTCAGAGAGATATTTAAAGGCTGCTTGCTATCCTGAGTCAACAGAACCCTTTCACAAGTCTCTATGACATTCTGATCTGGAGATGTGATCCCTCTGATCCCTAGCCAACGTTAAGGTTATCTATGGAATTTTTCGGCAGACCTGGCCATGTTGCAGACACAAGGCAGCTAATGTGATCATGTCCAAGCCCCTCTCAAACAAACCCCATATGTACAGATGAGAACCGGGGCAACTGTGTCCTCTGCCTGTACGTAAGGTCTCCGTTTCCATCAAGAAGCAAGAGAGGTGAGCATCCTGATACATGATGATAGAGTAGGACAGTCAGATACACCTGCAATCCATCCCGCAGCAGGGGCCTGGCAGGCAGGATGACTCCTGTGGTGGAATGGGCTGATAGATTAAGCCCTCTTTCTTGGCTGCCATGTGCCTAGACAGGGCGAGCTCCATGTGGGAGCAGCATGACCCATAAGATGACGAGCCAGACTTTGAGGAGGAGACAGGTCACTGTGGCCTCATTAACAGCACCACAAATACACACACTTGCCAAACAAGCATCACACTCAATCTCACACACTGCACTGTGCTGCAAAAATGGAGCTGAACTGTTTTTTGATCCGGGCCTTTGGTATTTCAGATGATGGCATTCAGGTAATTGTGTTTTACTGGGAATCAGGGTCAGGGTAAATGTGAATGGCTCTTGCACCATGGGTGGGACTCACCCACGATGGGATTTCATTCTCAGATTTGTGATGTCCAATAGTTGGACAGTGTATGAAATATATTTGATTAGAATCTAGAGCTTTGTCCTATTTAAAGAGCAATTGTACCTTTTTGTAGATCAATCATTTCCCATATGGCATAAATCCATTGCCAAGGTGTCTATTAATAGGGACCGTTCACCCAAAAACTCATAATTTATTCACCCCCATGTTGTTCCAAATTTATATGACTTTGGATTAATGATGTAATGATTTGTTTTTTAGTCAAAATATATTAGGTTATTCAAAAATACATCAGAAATGCAGTTCACACAAGAGATGGGGACACGAGTTAGATTATAATAGACTTCAGACTCGACTCCAGACTCAACCTAAAATTACTTCAGACTTGACTCGACTCGACACAGAGCACTCGTAAAAATTTCCAAAATGATTCCAGTCTTTTAACCTTAACTATTAATATCTTAAAGGAATTTTTTTTTGTATGGTTTTATTACTGCTTCACATTTCCCCATGTGCCATTATCCCTATCAAAGAATTTGATTAAGTATTTCCACGTTGACCCTGAAATGTTTACGCGGGTCCCATGACGGCACCTGCCGTGCCATTTGTGCACACATTTGGTTGTGCCCTCAGAAGCAGAAACTTCAGGAAGAACACATTCTCAAAGGATAGTCACATGAATTAACACACAAAGCCAGCTAATATTGTACTGTCACAAATTTTACTAATGTTTTCATAGTATATATGCACTCCCCCCCCCCCCCCCCCCCATTATGGGATAGAACATATCATTAGCCTGCTATGAAATCAATGGTCCAAGAGATGTCCTCAAATATATAGTGAAACAAACATGTGTGTGTGTGTGTGTGTGTGTGTGTGTGTGTGTGTGTGTGTGTGCGAGAGAGAGAGAGAGAGAGAGAGAGAGAGAGGGAGAGGGAGAGAGAGAGAGAGAGAGAGAGAGAGAGAGAGAGAGAGAGAGAGAGAGAGAGAGAGAGAGAGAGAGAGAGAGAGAGAGAGAGAGAGAGAGAGAGAGAGAGGGGGAGAGGGAGAGAGAGAGATTTGTCCCATATTTTAGCGTCTAGCAATCAGCACATGTACAGTTATTGTGGACTTAAAACAGCTGGCAAGGTTTTGTCTAAATTATACTACAGACTGGGCGATAAAACGATATCGGAAAAAAATTGATATCGATGATCTTTTCAGTAATTTTCTATACTTAGCATTTAGAAAACATAATGCTAACACTCTGCCTAACATCTCCTTTTATGTTCCATGGAACGTTTAAATTGGTTTGAAACAACATGAGGGTGATTAAATAATGACATCATTTAAATTTTTAGGTAAACTATGCCTTTAATCTGAACATTTTGGTAATATTGCCAAACGTTAACTTCATATATTCGTTGGTACTGCATTCCTCTAAGCTTGCCATGACCATTCGGCAGTGCTTTTCTCATCTTGCCCTGATGGCTAAAATCACAGCTTAGAGAACTAATGCAGAGCTTGACTGATATTGGTAGCACTCGCAACATGTACCCCTTTTCACAATAGCAGGCTTCCTGTTTCAATTTACAAGGATCCTGATAGTTTATAGAGGCTGCCAGAACTCCTCAGTTCCCTCCTAGCTTGCTTTTTTTTATCTCATCAAACCATGTAAGGCATACACTTCTATTCAGAGGAAATAACAGCATCAGTAATATCCAATTTACGGAGAAAGGAACGAGATGGTTGATGTGACCGTATAATAACACGTTGCATGAAGCTCGGCAATATATATATATATATATATATATATATATATATATATATATATATATATATATATATATATATATATATATATATATATAATGTGAATAGAAAAGCCATTATAGTAAAATAAATCAATCAGAATCCAAAATAAATCAAAGCAATTAATAATGCTTTGATTCAAACAGACGAGAGCAGACAAACACACACACATACAAAAATATTCATAACAGGAAGCAAAGAACAACTTCTTACAAGACCACATCTAAGCTGAAACTTCAATTATCACTTTCTAGAGAAACCTAGCCACAACCTCTCTAACAAAGATTTCAAACAGAACTGTTTATCATTTTAAACAATTTCTCTCGCAGGAATTGATCGTTCAAGTTAATATTTGTCGTTAACTTTTATGTTTCAAAATATTCAAGTTCAACACAGTCAATTGGGTGTCATAGAAACCCACAAGGCTAACTGACTTTCTCATAATTGTGTCCTACATCTCAGAAAAACCCTCTTGAGAACGTGATCTAGATTTACATCTCTGGTTAGCTCCGTTGATGTGCTACAGCTGCCGAGATGATAGATGTAACGTTAGTAGATCCAGTGAAAAACGGCCGCCTCATTACAGTTGCATAAATACATAACTATGCGTGTTAATTTGTTTGCACTTTGTTTGCAATTCACTGTAAGAGAATGTCCATCTTCACTGGCATCAATTAAAAGCACTTTGACATTTTATGCAAACCCTCAAACAGGCTGTCAACTGCAAAACGGCACATCTGAACAACATACATATCATTTATATTGTCCGTTATGAATATAGCATACATGGTAAAAAGCTTGGTCAATAACAAATGAATAGAGACAAATGTAATGTCCATAATTTGCTGTGTATAACCATTGATTAGTGTCACTTAAAGTAGTTACCTTTAGCTTTGAATAGACATTTAAGGAATATTCTGGGTTAAATTCAATGTAGGTTTAGCATCTGTGGCATTCTGTTGATTACCACAGAAATTTAGAATCGTCCCGCAGTTTGTAAAAACTTACATTAAAAGCGTATGGGGTGCAAAAGCAAGTGTTTTTGAGCATGTAAAAGCAGATATTTGAAGCTTGTATTTTTGTTAAAGCACTAATGTACATTAATTTTTCTGTGAAAGAAAAAGTTGATTATTTGAGCCGTAAAGTCCTTTGCACACCAAAGGCGAATTTTTACATTTTGAATCAAAACAATGGATTTCTATAAAGCCATTCATACCTAGAGCGAACATTTGCAAGGCGACAATGCTTTTTTTTCTACGTTGGGCAAGGAAAAGCCCTGATCAATAAAATATCAGCTTTAGGTCACATATCAGAAGCTGTTGCAGGTAACAAAACCAGAGCTAATGGTGGCTCTAAAGCACAGATAGCCGTTTTGACCACCAACATTAAACACTGAAGTAACTCGTGGAAGAATTCCTGAACCAGCAGTAAGGATGTGCATTATATTTGCTGAAAAAAACTAAAAAAAACAACAAAAAAAGGTGTATATGGGTTCTCTTAAAATGTAAAAAATATTGCTGCATTACCACCTTACATCCCCTTTAAAAACAACTCTCTGATCTTACGTGGATTGACATCATAATGCATTACTGCATTTTTTGACTTTGCTTTTAATCTTAGGCGAGTTCTCTTATATCTTTACTATAATATACTGTATAATGTGGCATCTTTGGCTTTGTATCTCCTTTTTAAATAAACATCTTTGATCTTAAGTGTTTTTCTACCCCAAATATGAAACCACGTTGTGAAACCAACCAAAATGATGTAATCGGTATTCCTGTGCTATCATTTAACAGCTGTGCTGTCGTTAAGTTTTAAAGTAAAAATGCTGTTTCTAGCCATTTTACATGCACATGTTACCAGACACGATCATATTTTTTTATAAAGAAAATTCACGTTGGATTATAATTTGTTTTTTTCTAGTAAGACCTTTAATATTAGGGCAAAAATCATATTCCTCATAATATTTTTTTTATTGTTTTCCTGTAAAAATATCAAGAAATCCTTAAAACAAGATCAGTTTGATTTATCTTGCTTTAGAAACAACACTGCACAAGATATTTTGTTTTTTCAGAGAATGAAAAATAATGTGTATTTATAGTCAAAACAAGTGAAAAAATCTACCAGTGCTGAAGAAGTAATCCAAAGTATTTAGATTACATTACTGACCTTGAGTAATCTAACAGAATACATTACAATTTACATTTGACAGCATGTATTCTGTAATCTGTAGTGGAATACATTTCAAAAGTAACCCTCCCAACCCTGATTATAGCACATGCTAATTAGCATCTCAGGTTCCGGCTTTTCCCCTTAAACAAACAAAACTAAATAAACTAAACAAAAGCAAAACTCACTGTTGTTCCAAATGATAACGAGATTTAACTGTTAATAGTTTTACACTCAAGTCTTTCTAGTCATTCCTCAGACTGTGTTTACATGATAAAACTACCAGCATCCCTTATGAAAATCGCAAGTTTGTGACCAATTTGACGCAAATTTGCCACTGATAATTTTCACATGCAAATGAGTTTTGCAGCAAACTTTTGGCAAATTGTTCATTGTTGCCAAAGGTTTGCCGGAGGTTCACCAGTACCGATGAAGAGCACCAAACATCTGGCAAAAATCAAAAAAAAAAAAATTTTTTAATTAATTAAGCGAATCAAAAGCTCATTTGCATGTAAAAATAAGGTTGCCATTCCTTATTTTCACATGCAAATGAGCCTTGGATTCGCGGCAGATTTTTGCCAGATGTTTAAGTGTCAAGTTTGCGGATAGATAAGATTTTTGGTAAGGGATTACTTGTCCAGCAGATGAAATTAAATAGTGTGTAAAAGTGTCTCGAATGTTTTCTCTCTCTTTGAGCAAATCCAAAACAAGTCATCAAGCTGCTGCAGCTGGTTGATAAATCAGTTTCTAATCTGCTTCATAGAGAACTCATTTGCTTGTAAACTTAATGTTCTTCTCATCCGTGATGGGACCAGACCAGCTAAACAGGTGCATTTCACCATTTGCGCCACCTATTGTAAAGCCGTGAATGTGTTAATGGTGATCATTTGCATCGCTTTTTTATGTGAAAGGGCCATTCATTGGAGATTCACCTCTAATAATCACATCACCTTTGTTGTGCAAAGGCCTTAAAGTTAAAGGTGGAGGTACATCTGGGGCTTGATTCATGAAAAATTATTAAGAATAAAATTATTTTTATTTTCTAACATCTTATATTTTTTTTAATTTTATATTCAACTTATTTCTTACTTATTATAATGTATCCAAATAACTTTCTTATTTTTTTCTTAATAACATTTTCAGGAATCCGTCACCAGATCCTTCCATGTCTCTTTCTGGTTTTACCAAATATACTGCGCATGCTGATTTTAGCTGGTCATGACATGAGTTGAAAGATTGGATATAACTTTGCACGAATAGGTTTGGTATGCGATTCTATCACAATGACCTCAAGCTAACTCACGTTAGCATATTTAACAACGTTAGCATATTTAACAAGTGTATACTTTCAAAACATTGTGATGATTGCAGATTGTAACTACAACTACTTGCTAAGCGCATTACGATAAACACATAATTCATTCACTTTAGAGTTGTCATTAGTTGACGGGTATGAGTAGACATTTATTTCTGTACCACAGATGCTTTTGACAGAATCCAAAATACTCTAAAAATTCAATTTCGATCTTACGATTTGATATTTTATCGTATAAAGTAGATATCGTAAAGGAAAGTGGACTATTAAGAGGTCTTTTAATTTGCTGAGTACTGTGGTTATTCTTCTAAGGAATTAAATGTTCTTACCTTCAGAATGGTGTGACAGGGTCAGCAGACTCACACAAGAAGCGCCAATGCCTGATCCGAAAACAGTGATGCGATTGGAATCGCCGCCGAAATAACCAATGTTCTCGCTAATCCAACGCAGAGCCTGAATCTGATCCAGAATCCCATAATTCCCTTTAGCAGCCTGGTCTCCTGTACTGAGGAACCCTAAAACAGAGAATGGTTACATGGTATTAAAAGAACTTGTAGAGAACTGAGGGGACTTTTTTAATGTTCTTGACAAACAAATTCATGGATTTGAGTCCATGTGGTATTTCTTGTTGCTACCTGCAAACAAAATATTTCGAGACTCACAAAACTCTTTATGAACAGTAAATGCCAAATGCCAAATACGTTAAATACTAAATGTTCCTGTTATATTTATAGATGTAGGAAATCCATGGTACATTTCACAAAACAAAATTGCTTTATTTGATTTCACTTGATTTCACCAAGATGGTTTGGAGCTTCTGAGACTGATGCACTTTACAAATTTTCACATCAGCTCTATGAAGACACATATTTACTATCTGGGAATGCAGAGACATGACTGAAACAATGTTAATCAACACATAACCTCCCAAAAGAGTTATTATTAGCGCTAGTGACTGGGAAATTTATATTGTGATACGCAAAGGCTAAATGTTTTATCAGGATTGCCTCCAGTCTTCACTTTGACACTAAATGTTTAGCTCTGACAACCTGATGTCTCCAGAGGGGACGCCTCAAATTGCAGGGCTGGTGTTAACATGAATGCCACTGTGTGTTTGTGCGTATGCCAGAAAAAATGAGAGAGAGAAATAGAGAAGGGGAGAGATGGGCTTTTTTGAAAAACATAATACCATACTACTCTGCTGTATACAGTGTAGTGTGCACAGTATGCAAATTTAATGCATGGAATACTCTAATGACATACTGAACTTAAATGGCCAAAAATGTGCAGTGTCCAACCAGTGCACATTGTGCAAAATTCTGTATCCCACAATGCAATGCACTGGACAATATCAGTGTGAGGAATGTGAAAATGTGAAGAAAATATGACTCATTATATATACTGTATATTGTGTAGTATACTAGTTTTCCATTATGAACATAGAAGTATTCAGTGTATACTAGGGGTGTAACAATCCATCGATATGGATCGATACATCGATCAATTAACCAACAATGCAATGTCATCGATACAACATGTGCGGCAGTCGCTCAGTTGGTAGAGCGGGTCGGCCACCAATCGTAGGGTTGGTGGTTTGAATCCTGGCCCATACGACTCCACATGCCGAAGTGTCCTTGGGCAAGACACTGAACCCCAAGTTGCTCTCAATGGCAGGCTAGCGCCTTGCATGTGTGTGTGAATGGGTGAATGAGTCCCAGTGTAAAGCGCTTTGAATACCGATAAGGTTAAAAAGGCGCTATATAAGTGCAGACCATTTACAACACGTAAAAAACAATGTATAGATTTTTATTTAGATGCATGCTCTAAAGCAGCCACGTCCATACGTATATCCATCATCTGATGCAGCTTTATAAGCACTAAATATGCTTCTCATGTGGGCAGGGGCTCTGGATTCTGGAGTGATTGAGGGGGGTAACTAATAATCAAAACAAGCAAGTACAACACCCTCAATATTTATACTATGATGAATTGAATCATGTAAATTCAACACGCTGCAATAAATCTACGCCCTTGCACGTGGGACATGTGTGCAGAGTTATTGAAGTTGCGCTGTGCTCTATCTGTGTGCGCACGACTCAACAAGGCTGCCATATTACATACTGTGCAGTATGCATATATGTGCTATATATGCTATTCCAAGCCAGTGTGGTCTCCACAATCAAGGGGCTATGAATAATGGTAAATATTCATGTCACGGATCAGTTGCATATTATGCCAACTCGATGTCTAGCATGTTGACGTTAGCATGTTAGCTTGTAAAGTGACAGTACTGTAACTCCTGTTTATTATGTAATAGGATTGGGACATTCTAAAGTATGGGAAAGTGCTGTTTATCCACTGGTGGAGAGGAAAGCTAACCATCTTGTCCTCCTGATCCATTTTTATTGCGCTTTCATCAGGAACAAATCAATTAAACAGCATGCAGTATATTAGCATTTCAAATAAAGCATGTTTTTTTTTATGTTTCTTCCCGCACTGAGGTGTGTGTAAAGATAAGGAAAATAGGGTTTAAACAGAACAGCCATCATGCAAATCTCGAGGGCATTGTCAGACATTTTGCACTTCATTATGTCACTTTAAACTGATGTGGAGTCGCACGCTGAATCATATGCAGACTTAAATCACTTACATTTGTGCAAACACATTGCCGCATTTTTCTTCTCAAATACTTGTTAATATGCACAACCTTGACATGAGATTACTCACTGGGAGCCAGAGATCACCCAATTACTGCATATTGCAGACTTGTATATATGTGTTGAAACTAGAAATGTGCAATAGATTGGTATCCATATCAGAATTGAATGATATTACATTGCTTATTTTATACTTCTATACTTCTATACATCCATTAATCCATCAATTTCTAACTATCTATCTGTCCGTCCGTCCGTCCATCCAGCCAGTCAGCCGTTTATCGATAGGACAAAAACACACAGCAGATGTTGTTGTATACAGACAGCAAATCTTTACAGAGGCTTTATTTGTACAGGAACACATTTCCTTTCAAATTGAGGATATTCATGATAATTAAAAAAATAGACCCTGAATTATTACAGAAGACAAAACAAGCCACAGGCTACATTTAAAAATATACATTATTCTTCATGGTATGATGACGTATTTTAATTGGAAATGTAGCAGCAAATGTTTTCTTTGCAAAGCAATTAAGATTTTTTAAAAGATGTTTTTAACGCATCGTGGTTTTATGCAAGGATGTTGTAGAAGGCTCGTGTGTGTGTGTATGTGTGAGTGTGTGTGTGTGTCAAACAAAACATTTAATTCATGCTTCAAAACCTAGTTATTGTGTCAGTAAATTGGCCAATGCCACCAAACTGAAAAGTTTTTTTTTTGTCATCGTGTGAGCCGTTTTGGCCAAAACGTTTAGATGTCTTTTCACCATGGCAGTCAACCCTGGAAATTATTGTTATATACAAATTACATGTTTGTTCTACAGTTTTTGATGACACTGACTGCTTATTGTACTATACGGGAATGTCCGTTTTGTCTAGATGAATGCTATTGTGTATCACACTGAGCTTTTAAGATACAGATTTCAACAGTAAGTCAAAGTTTACTGGGAAAAGTCAGTACTGTACAATACTGTAGTACACAGAGAAAGGATATGCACATTTGTATGTATACCGTAAATGTATTTGTAGCAAGGTGTTGCATGTAAACAGACAAATTACATGTCCATTTTTACACATTGCTTACATTTAAAGTCATATATAGTCATCAGAAAATGACAGCCATGCAAAAAAAATATAATAAAAAAAATAATGCAACAATGAAAAAACCGAACATTTTATTTACTGCAGCCGCAGCCATCATTACCAAGCGCGAACAGTGAATGAAACGCGAACGTACAAGCCATAGTGTGACATGCGTAAACCAATAGCGCAAACATAATCATAGACGCCACAGGTTTTTTTTAAAAGAAAGAACGTAGCCTACGTTTGTATGTAGGCATAAGCAATTTATATTCACAATACTTACTAAAATACAATTAATATTATTTTATTGAATTTGTATAAGTTGTTTGAAGAGTAAAAAAAAAAAAAATCGGTCGGTCTTAACGCAAGTTTACAACCGGCAAGTCGGTAGGACTAAAAGAAAAAAATAATAATAATTGGGTCGGTCCTAAATTGACAGGGTCGGTCGGGTTACGGCAAACAAGAATATTTTTAAGGATGGCCTCAGTAAGCACGTAACACTACAAGTTACTACAATCTCCTTGGTGCACATCCTGTTGCTCTTGTTGCTCTGGCCAGAGATTTAGCAGACATCACAAACATTCCATGTCATAGATATTTATGGAAAATAAATGTATGTCTGACAGATTTTGATAATTGAATGGATCATTTCGCATGTAATGGCTCACACGATGAAAGAATGTTTAGAAGTTGTGAAGATTATGACAATTTCACTGAGAATCAACTCATCGGTTTTAATCAGCAAGCCATGTGCATTTAGTTATTATGCAAATTGTAGACAATTGTACTTACTCTTTTGCACATGTGCAAATTGCTTAAATACATACGAAATTCAAATCTGGTGTGAACAAGAACTAATTGTTCAGAGATATGAACTTAATGTTTTGAAAAAAATAAATCTCATTTGAGAACTGAGCCAAAGTGATTGAGAAAAACTGTAGCACTATACAAAAACGTATGTTGGTATGTTTAATTTAAATCATAAACTGGTTGGTTGAATTGTGAATTTTTTATCGAACAGGACTCAGTGTGTAAAAGTTGATGGTGTACAATAAGCTAAGTTATATTCTTCCATAGGCTCCCCTCAGGGGTGTATTTTCTCTCCTTTACTTTTTATTTTATACACTAATGACTGTAGACGCGGGTAAGATAATAGACATACAGTATTCTGAAGTCTGATACAGTCATTGTGAGTCTTTTGGAGGATGACGAGATGTCCCAAGGATAAGGTGGCCAGGCGTCCCATTTTTCCAAGGATTGGCCAGGCGTCCCATTTTTCCAAGGATTGTCCCATATTTAAGCAATGTTTCTAGTGTCCTGACTTATTCAGAAAAAAAATTGTCCCATTTTTCCAAGGATTGTCCCGTATTTAAGCAATTTTTGTAGTGTCCTGACTTATTCAGAAAAAAATGGTGTTTTGTCCCGTATTTCCCTTCTCCAAATATTTGCCTATGCAGCTTTCTTAGTCACATGAGTAATCAAAGGTAGCCAAGGATGCGGCTTGTAAAACCAATAAAATCACACCATGCTATTTGAAATACATGATTAGATTAAACTATCCAATCACAATCCCCTGTCAATAGACATCCAGTTATTGAACTGATTGAAGAGTCAGTTTGAAAGAGCACACAGATGAAATCACGTCTGGAAAAATGTCAAGGAAGCGTGCATGTACATTTAATGAGGATATTCAAAAAGAGTTTACATTTCTAAAAAAGGAGTCACAGACAGAGCCTAGTAAAGTGAGGTGTGAGATTTGTGGAGCTCGCATTTCAATTGCCCATGTAGACCGCACCAACATCGTGCAGCATGTTAAAAAAGCATATGGATGCTGCTAAAAGTAAGTGTGCCACACCAAGTGTTATATTTTTTTTTGTGAAGCAAAGTTCTGAAACTGGCAAGGTCCACGCAAGTGAAGGACTTTCTTCTTATCATTCTGTTGTGCACGACCCTAGCTTTGCACATTCATGACCTGAGAAAAGATTTGAAGGGCAGCCTGGAGGAATCATTCATATCCTCTGACATTAAAAGCAATTAGATGACCTGATTGAAGCTGGTGACATGCGAGCAGATGATTTCGTTTGTGCAGTGAGAAACTTTTATTCAGCATCAGTGGATTACCTCCAAAATTGGAGCCACTTATTGAAGAACACAGGAAAAAATTGAGTGGGCCATACTGAGAGACATCCCAGAGTGGAAAAACAGAGCAGCTTCGAACACTTCTACTCCAGAATCCCAGCTCTATGTTTGATTAACGAAACCATGCTCTTTGATGAGTGGGCATGAGTGAAAAATATTGTCACTCGTCGCATCACTGAGTGGAACAAGATGGCCATGTCTGAGAGCAAGACCAACAACTTCAGAGTCTTAGCCAAGGTCGTGGAGTTTGTTTAATGCCTACCTGGGACATCTGCATCTATGGAGCGTGCAAGCAGGAATCTGGTCACCCTACTCATGGACCAGTGGCGGAGGACTTTGCTTCTTGGTGTAGAAGTTGTTGCTTGACAATAAATACACCCAAGACAAAAGATATGATTATAGACTTTCAAAAGTCTGCCACCTCTGTTCCCCACACAACTATATATTGTGTGAATATAAGTATTTGGAGACAATTATAGATACTAAATTGAATTGTGATGCTATCTATAAGAAGGTTAAGCAGTATGTAATGTGTTAACGATATTGTTTTATCAAAGTTTCATATAATTTGTTGTCTCTTGTTGTGGTGTGGTGTGGTATAGCATTACACTGACCAGTAATAACAGGCTGACAAAGCTTGTTAAAACTGCTTCCAAGGTGATTGGTGTGCAACAAGCTCAGCTTATGGAAATCTATAACAAACAAGTAATTGAGAAAGTGAACTCAAAACTCGATTGCCCTGATCATCCACTTTATAAAGTATTTGATCTCCTGCCTTCAGGCCATAGATACAGAATACCTGGTGGAAGGACTAAAAGATGCAGTTGGCAGATTATATTCATTCTAGTTTTTGACTTAATTATTCTAAATATGTTTTAATCTTGAGAGATTGATGTACCTTTTTAAGTATATGTTGATGGATCCCCATTGCTCCTGACCTGAATACTGATTTCTCTCATTTTATTATTGACTAGTGTGTTCTGATGTTTTAATGTGACACTATTAATGTGACACATTTCCCATGGCGATAAATAATAAAACTGAACTAGATTTACGAACCACTGGGGTCATACCAAGGTTGCACTGACATTTTTGTTTTCTTTTCTGTCTGTTATTGCTCATGTTGATGTTTTGGTAATGTTTTTAAATTTGGTACATTTACAGTCCTGTACAAGATTTCACACTCATGTAGAGAAAATTCATTAGAGACTATAGAAAATGGATGGATGGATGCTGCATGAGAACACTGTATATGTCTGTTCTCTGTAATCTCCAGTCTATGCATTTGCAGCATCGTATAGGCACTTGTGATGATGGTACTTCTCAGTTCGATGATAATGCAATATACAATTATTCTTGAGTGGAATAGAACATGTCAAATTATAAAAAAGCTTGAGAGGTGACTTCCAATATCATTAGCACTTAACATCAGGCGTTGAAACTCAGATTTAGCTGTAAGAGCTTTTGGATTTATTCATATAGTGATAAAAATCCCTCTTGTTCAGAAAGCAGACTGAAAGAAGGCGAATTCTGACTGCAAAAAAAAAAAAAAAGTTTTCCAGTAAAATTATCCATACATCCTAAAAAGGATTAATTCACTTGAGATGCTTAACTGCAGATATGTTACAGTAAGACTTGTTTTCAGACATTATATCTTAAATTGAGTCTTGCACCATTTGAAAATTACCAAGTTTATTTTTTCATTGTATAAGCATATGCAACACTTATTTAAGTTTGACTTTTGCTTGAAACAAGAATAAAAAATGTCCCAATAAAGATAATGTAAAATAACCCGAATTCAAAGTATATTCTCTAAAAACAAGTCTTGATGTCTTATGCAATTTTGCTTCTCAAGTAAATGTATCTTGTTTTAAAGAGTATGCAATTTCTTGACCACGAGTGGCAAAAATAAGACTTTACAAACAGGCTTTTTTATCAAATTATTCAACATTTTGAAGCTCCAAAAATCACATACGTCATAATAAAAGTAATCCATAGACCCTCAGTGGTTAAATCAATGTCTTCAGAAGTGATCATCAGTCATTTCCAATGTAAACATTCACTTCCCCATTCTTCAACTTCTGTTTATGGTGATTCACATTCTTCATGCATATGCCCCCTACTGGGCAGGGAGGAGAATTTATGCTAAAAACTGACTTAAATATTGATCTGTTTCTCACTCACAACTATCATATAACTTCTGAAGATATTGATTAAAACACTGGAGTTGTATGGATTACTTTAATACTGCCTTTATGTGCTTTTTAGAGAGCCAACCTTTTTACACCCATTCACTTGCATTTTATGGACCTTCAGAGCTGAGATATTCTTTTAAAAATCTTCATTTGAGTTCATCAGATGAAAGAAAGTCATACAAATCTGGGATGGCATGAGGGTGAGTAAATGATGAGAGAATTGTAATTGTTGTGTGAACTATCTCTTTAAAGTTGTATCTGCAATTCAAGCTGGGAATAGCAAGTATTGTTAACATAACAAATTAAACACTATATTACTGGACAACAAGACTAAGTAATGACTAAGATTATATATATATAATTATTATTATTATTATTTTTTTTCAGACCAATCCTGCATGTTCAGATTCCACCACTGTCAAGCACTTTTTGGCCAGATCAAACACACGCACATATATCGATTGATACAGCAACAATGACATGACATTGAGATACCGGGAGCTGAAGCTGGAGTATGACCACATTAAATATAGAGCAACCCCTACCAGAGATTTCCTCACCTTCTTTCATCATTAAAGCCATCGGGCGGTTTGCGCACTGCTGTCCGTCCTTTGCTTTGCCCTCAGTTCATCTACTCTGTCACCTGGACAGCTCATCAGACAGCCTCGTTCTCTACATGCTTTGAATATGCAAATTTTCCACTCATTTGCACATTTCGTGCATTCCCAAGTGTCTAAAACATGCTTACATTTTTACAACTACTTTCGGCTCAGGTTTCGATACGTGGATTCTTACACTGGTTCTTTGCATCGCGAATGCAAAATTCTGAAGCCAATTATCGCATAGCTTCAGAAGATTTGCAGTATAGCATTTAAGTTGTCATACTAGTTTGGATTAAGAATGACATGAAAGTGAGTAAACTATTTTTCATTTGTAAGTGAACTTTTCCTTTAAAAACGCAGGAAAGCAGGAATCGGACAATGGCATAGAACATTTTATTTTTTTATTTTTTTAAAGCAGTCCGTTTGACTGCAAGGACAGGCACTACACCTGCATTGGGAGTTTCTGCACTGTGTTTCTTCAAACTTCTGAACTAAAGACTCTCCCCCCCAAAGCCTCTTATTATTAAGAGGTGAACTTGAAGCTCCCAACTTCGATCAGGATTGAGCGGCACTTTGAAGATGCTCTAAAATATGACCGTGTACGCATACTCCTTTACACTGATTTGCTTTGATACAAACCCCCCTTCTGATGCAGGCAACAATATCATACTCTTATAGCTCTCATGCACAAGCTTACACTTAGCGTAAAAGCCTTTTGTTGTATTTTGAGACGTCTTAAGAGAGTGACCCCCACCCCGACAGACACACCTTCATTCAGTGCCAATCAATGTGGATGTGATTGATTGGGAAGTACACCACTAAAGTGGGGCCATTCAATGCACACCACTCGTTTGTCATTCACAGGGTTCCCGGCTGCCCGGAGAGAGCATGTCATGCAATTAGATTAAGAGAAGCACTGTCACAGGACAGAATGGCAAACAGCTGGGCCATAAGCACCCTGATTTACTTTGTGCCACTTGCTGCATACTGCTAAAGGCTTGGAACTTTAGTGGAAGCAATCTGTTTTATCAGTCCCAAATATCCTGGGTCGTTTATCCTCGCTTATCAATGTTTTGGGTTTTGCATCGCCACGATCCACCACGGCACATACATATGACAGGTGTTTATGTATTTATTTATATTTAGGGTGAATACACTTAATGTGTTATAAATTGCTTGTCCATTGCAATCTCATCAACGGCTCATTTTGGCTGAATTGACAATCAAAATCGCAAGAATATATTTTGTGGTGCGCACACACTGCGCTTTGTGTGATTTAATAATAAAGAGTGGACTGAGAAGCCGTGCGTCAAGAGCTCTTACAGTTATTAAGATGAAAAGGCACTCATCTAATCTCAATCCAAGTATGACATATATATAATCCTGTTCTATCATATATCTGCAACCATAAACACCATGCCAATCACTCAATCACTAGTACTCAGCGATAAAATATGCAGTTCTATAATTGTAAACAAATCATACAAATCACAAAATGTGGAAGCAAAAAATGACCTTGTAATGAATTTTTCGGTTTTGTTTTGTAACATCTGATATAGTTCTTAAAATTCAATTGTAGTACTCGCTAACATACTCATATTATATTATTATATTATAATATATAACATATTGTCATAAAATCATTGGTCGACCGATATATCACAGAGGCCGATAAATCTTCCCGTTTGGCCAATTAAGTGTCATGTAAATGACCAGTCATGGTTCTTTTTGTTGTTATGTGCATTAGTGTTACTACAATAATAGACCGGTGTGCAACACAGAGTCATTTCAACAGTCCGCAGCAGACGCGTTTGAGCACATAATGTTAAAGTGCTCGCCTGTATCATTCTCCATTCTCAACAGTTCCCTGTAACTTTTAACTGTCTTGTCTAATGGTAAAAAGGCAAATATTAATAAAACTAATATCATATACCGTCTGCAAATATGCAGATATCTCATTTAAACAGATGTAATAAACCAACCTCACACAAATTGAGCAGATCCAGCATCCTGTGGAGTGCTCATTTATCTTCCTCTGAAGCACAGTCTCTAACAGTCTCTCCTCAGCAGTTCCCTGTTACTTTTAACTTTCTTTTCTAATGATGAAAGGCAAATATCAATAAATCTTGAATTATGTACCATTTGCAAATATGCAGATATCTAATTTAAACCGAACCTAATGAAAATCCAGCATTTTCTTCCCGTCGAGCGCTCATCTAATATTATCCTCTGAAGCGTGTATTCAATCAGCCAGAATAAAGACTTCAGGATCAGGATAAAAAGTTCCTCTGGATGTGCACGAGCACGAGAGTGCAACTTCAAAGCTGTGTCCGAAACCAGGACAATGCTGCCTCCAGAGGCTGTATAGTGTATACGGAGGTAGGATGAAAATAAGGTGCTTTTCAAACTGTTCAGAGACCAGTTTCCTTAAGAGTTTAATTAATTAAAAAAAAATTTTGGATGCAGCCCAAGGTAAAAGTGCTTCACGTTTGCTACAAGTAAACGTCTTATTCACTATGCACTGTATGTACAATTGGTTTGATTTGGTATTTTTTGAGTAAATACGACTGTGAATGCGCACATGCCATCCATGGTTGCTGGACCACTGTGAGTACTGTTATTTCCTTCTTCCTAATATATGAACAATTTCTTCATGTGCAAATAAATGACAAAAATGTTATGACTAAACAGAAATCTGAAGAAACTGCTATCTACTATTTAAAACAAAACATTATTTTGTTTTGTGTGAAATTGAGTAAATATAGTGCTAAACAAGTTTATATATATATATTTTATATATTTTTTTTAGCAATTTTTTGTTTATTTACTAGTTATTTAAGTTATGTGATACATCGGCATTGTATTGGCCTATCGGCCACCCTGCTCACTAGATATCGGCATCGGACATTAAAAAAAAACATATTGGTCGACCACTACATAAAAAATACATTAATGTTGATTTAAAGGAATATTCTGAGCCAGCCTTGTTGTATAATATTGATTACCACAAAAACATTATTTCAATTTGTCAATAATTATTTTATTTTTTTTAAAGCTCACATCTGTGTTACATTGAGGCACTTACAATGGAAGTGAATGGACCAATCTTTAACCATTAAAATACTCACTGCTGTCGATTGACCTTAACTTGTATTGAACCCGGAATATTCCTTTCATTTTTAGGGTGAGAGGTAATAAACTCTCACTCTTGAGAATTTTTAATAATGAATGGATTAAATTGAAGTATTTGACAAACTGATAAGACAGAGTTAATGTTTAAATGGTTAGAAAAGAATATGCCCTCATATGGATAAAAATGTAAATAAAATCCAAGGGGCTAATATTGCCCCTTCATGTAAAAGTCAGTTTCTGACACTGGTCTCAAGGGGGCATTCACAGTAAACATATTATTGTGTTAGTCTGCATTGGTTTTTAATTGTTTTTGCTATGCAAACATATCCTAGAAAGATGTCTTTGACCACTGTGCCACATCTCGCTGTTTTTTTAAACCAAAAGTGGCAACAAAAGCGGCGTGTTTTTAAGACGCATTAAAAAATCTTCAACTTTTAAAAATGCAACACTTAAATTCTCATTGATTTGTTGTTCTGCATCTTGGCTTTTTTATTGCAAGAATGCATCAGTCTGAATGGTCCCTTGTATACTAAGCCCCCCAAAATCAGATTTACCTGCGAAATGCGCTGAAATAGCCCTGCGCTGTTTTCAAATAAAGGCATTCTTTTCACCACATTATTTTCTGGTCAATCTTTTCAGCACATTCTTTTCTTCAGGTAATACTTTTCTTTTCGCCTTTCTGCAAAAATTAGGCTTCGTATAAATTGCACTGTATTCACAAAACTCGGAAAGAAGATGGCAAAAATCATGATTAATCAAACAATTCACAAATCAAATGCTAGAGAAGAGCATTAAACTGGGTTTTTATCCAGATGTGGATGTCCGATGACCCGCAAAATGGGGAACTGTGCAATGCAAATTGAGTTCAGCACAAAATTTCTGGCCTTGTTTGTGCAGTTACCTTCTATGCATAATTAAATTAGTGAATCAGGTGCTAAAATAAAGCAGACAGTGTGTGCATATTAACCACACAATTAGTGGCACCAATTCATTTGTAGTGAACTCCCCCCAACAGCTTGAGAGATTTGTGGAGATTCTTACAGTAATGAAAGTCTGACCAACCAGTCTACAATGATGTGTATGCAGACCATCCCAGCAATTTGTAGAAAAAATACCCAGGCCACATCCCATATTTTCTCACATGCCATTCACTGCATGCTGGACACACATCTATCTCACTTGCCAAACCTCTAGTTGTGGCCTCTTCTTTTCCACCCCTCCATCAGAGAGCAAGCATCAATGAGATGTGAATGGGCCTCAGTGTTCAGAGAGTCTTAAAAACAGCGCTCTTGTTCTAGCCTCCCCCCGACTTCCCAGACAGATCATTGAGGCGGCCAGCGACTGTCTTTGAAGAGAGGACTGTACAGTGATACAAATGGCAGAGCCGCTCTTTCAGGAATTCACTCTCCACCCCTGCCCAGCCCCTATTCCTTTCAAATGCCATATTTTTCTGAATTCAATGGCCTGATGGGAACCGGGATGTGTGGGAGGATAAGGCCAGGAAAGAGCAAATTGCTTCCCTAGAGCAAGGGGGTGTGAAGTTAGGGAATATAGATCAGTGATATTATTGTGAAGGAAATCTAAATGAAGACATGTTCATTAATTGAAATAAAAGTGAAAACTAACATGACTGGAAAGACTTTTCAGCGGTGAAAAATGTTTTCAAAAAGAATAAAAATGAATTAATCAATAAGTTCACGCAAAGTGCAAATTTTAGTTACAGGGTTTATAGTATATTTTTAAATGGCTAACACTTTACAATAAGGTTATATTAGTTAAAATGAGTTAACTTGAAATAACAAAGAACATTACTTTTACAGCATTTATAAATCTTGTCTGATATTTATTTCTACATACTAATATTTTTGACATTAAAAGTTGTATAGAGTATGTTTACATTAATGCATTATTAACTAACATAAACAAACAATGAATAATAGCATGATACATTTTGATAAATGAACATAACCAAGGTTAATAAATACTGTAAAAGTCATTGTTCAAAATAAGCCATTGTTAATGTATAGCTTGGCAGCTCCCGTCATTATTCTCTTTCAATATATGGAAAAGAGTGGAAAAGAATTCCCCTTTTGTGTTCTACAGGAGAAAAATAGCCATATGGTTTGGAATAACATGAGGGTGACTAAATAACAGAATTACATTTTTCGATTGAAGTATTCTTTTAAGATAAAGTCTCCTTTTAATCTCATTGCTGTCTAAGAGAAACAATCGAAATATTAGCGAGATCTCATTTGTGATTCTTTTTTCCTACGAGTGAGCTTAACATCGTTAGTAATGGAGGAAGACAATAAGGCAGGGAGGAAACCACAGATGATGATGCAATGCAGTAGTAGCATTTGACATCAGCCAATCTGTCTTCCTCTATTTCCTTCCCTGTGGATGCCGGCTAACAAGGCTGTCTGTGTGTCCAATCTCTCTGCCAGTCTCCCAACCCAACCTCTGCTACACAATCACTGGCCTTTACAGTCCCATAACCCACTATCCACCTCTAGATTCTCTCCTCAGAGCTGAACAGAGGGGCTCTGGTGTGTGGATGCCAAGGGAATGATAAGACATTTCTCATAAAACATAGAGTCAATGTGTTCCTGCCTGTCTTATGGATTCTCAATCAGTGATGCGTTTCACAAATGCATCGTTAGCCGACTATGGTTGCAAGCTCAATCGTTATTAACATAGTTCAAAGATTTGGTGTTTCCAAAAACCGTAGTTCTAATGAACATTCACAAGCAACATCTCACAGCAGTGTGGTTAGAACTACAGCTCTTTATCTGTGGTTAGAAGCATAGTTTCTTGTTAGTTATCTGTGTGGACACCATTTGTCATCGCCGAGGCTTCTATATCTTTCATTCTGTCAAGACTTTGACCACGTTTGCATGCATTTAAGAAAACGATTTATTCTAGGGTTTTGTAGAAAGTGGCTGTAAAGAAGTTCAAGGTTACGGACAAGGAAGAGGCGAGAAACCGGCTTAACATATAAATGATAGTTTTAATGGTAAACTCAAAAGACAAACACATAAGATAACGGACGTCCGTAATTGAGCTCTCTCTCTCGATCGCCGTCGGCGAGTGGCCTTTATCCCTCTTGACGGCTTAATTAGCCTAATACGGGACCGGGCGTGCGTAATCACGCGCCGGTCCCGCCCTCCACCGTGCCACATTCCTCCCCCGTTCTTTCAGGCTGGGGATCCCCGGCCTGACGTACATCCCCTGGGGGGGGGGGGGGGGGGGGGGGGCGTCTGCCGGCAGGTCATCCCCATTACCTCCCCACCCGCGAACACCATAATTTTAAAAAAAAAAAAGAGGGAAAAGGCCAACGCAGAGCGGTAGCGAGAGAGAGAGGAGAGAGAGATTAAAGGAAAAAAAAAAACTTATTCGCCGGTTCTCTGATACGCCGTAGCTCGTTCCTCAGCCACTTCTCCACCATCTACAGGACGACAGCCGCGCCTCTCCGGGGAGATCGGAGGCAGTCCTCAGCCCCTGGTGGACGGAACGCCCCGCCGCGTTCCCGGGGTGTCGAAGGGGCCTCCCCCCGCCCCTGGCAGCGGTTCTCCCGCTCCAGGTGGTCGGCAGCGAGCCCCTCCCCGCACGCGGTCGGCAGTCTCCAACCCCGCCGCGTTCCAGCGGCTAGTAGGGGACTCCCCCGCCCCTGGCAGCGGCCCTAACCACTCCAGGCGGTCGGCCAGGAGCCCCTCCTCCCCTCGCGGTCGGCGGCCGTTCCTCCGCGTCCAGGTGGCTGGGCTCCTCCGTCCCCCGGCAGATGGCCGCGGCTGCTCCAGTGAGAAGTGGCGAGAACTCCGCTACTGCGTATCCCTCTTCCTTCCCGGGCTTTCGGCACCAATGTAAAGAAGTTCAAGGTTACGGGCAAGGAAGAGGCGAGAAACCGGCTTGTCAATATAAATAATATTTTAATGAAGAACTTAAAACAAACACATAGGACAACAGACATGTCTGTTGATTAAGCTCTCTCTCTCGATCGCCGTCTGCGAGTGGCCTTTATCCCTCTTGACGGCTCAATTAGCCTGATACGGGACCGGGCGTGCGTAATCACGCCCCGGTCCCGCCCTCCACCGTGCCACAGTGGCATTCTGAAACATCACGTAAACAACGCAAAAGTGGCTTTTACGTTGCAATTTTTCCCATAAGTCCTCCTGAGTCTTCTCTTTACTGTTGTACATGAAACTGGTGTTGAGCGGGTAGAATTCAATGAAGCTGTCAGCGGAGGACATGTGAGGCGTCTATTTCTCAAACTAGAGACTCTGATGTACTTATCCTCTTGTTTACTTGCACATCTGGCCTTCCACATCTCTTTCTGTCCTTGTTAGAGCCAGTTGTGCTTTGTCTTTGAAGACAGTAGAGCACACTTTTTTATGAAATCTTCAGTTTTTGGCAATTTCAAGCATTGTAAAGCATTCATTCCTCAAAACAATGATTGACTGATGAGTTTCTGGAGAAAGCAGTTTAATTTCTTTGCAATTTTTGACCTAATATTGACCTTCAGACATGCCAGTCTATTGCATAGTGTGACAACTCAAAAACAAACCCAAAGACAATGTTAAGCTTCATTTAACAAACCAAGTAGCTTTCAGCAGTGTTTGAGATAATGGCAAGTGATTTTCTAGTACCAAATTAGCAATTTAGCATGATTACTCAAGGATAAGGTGCTGGAGTGATGGCTGCTGGAAATGGGTCCTGTCTACATGTGATAAAAAAGGACTTTCTTCAAATAGTGATAGTTTTTTACATCAGTAATGTCCTTACTATATTTTTTTGATCAGTTGAATGCCACTTTGGTGAATTAAAGTATCAATTTCCTTATGAAACAGCTAAATCTGTACATTATTCCAAACTATTGGCCACCAATATATAAGCGCCGTTAATATGTTTTCGAAGAGTGCACATGTGCATATATGCTCAAGTGCGTCGGGGGAACAGCGAAGTCCAGTGTAGAGGAAAACCCCTCTATTGCAGAGCAATGTATCCGTCACATTCCAAAGTGCATGCCGCTTTTGTGTCTTCAGCAACTTTCTTCCATTAAACAGCTTACTGGTGTACATATATGAGCTATTAAAACTTTATATTTGCGGAAGTTATTACTCCAACCCTGAGTAATGTCAATTTGTCCATTTCAGTTTTGTTTTATTTTTGTGGGTTTTCACTCTATGATTGCAGTTTATTGTGTTTTTATTTTAGTTGCAGTATTTTTGGTCTGCCAAAGTTAATGCATTAACTAATCTAATTGTAATATTTTTATTGTTGTTATATTTCTCACAGTTATCTAGTTTCATTGATGTCACACAAATTGCTTGTCATTGGAATCTTATAGCATCACGATTTATTAGGGAATGGTTTAAGGTGGCAGGAAGCTAACCATTTTCTATTTTCAATATGACTTCTCAGATGTAAAATGAAATTAACTATAATCAATAACAGCTTTGTAGAAAAAGTTCAGCTATTACCGCTGAACAGAAACATGACTGATTGGGGATGCTAGATGATCAAGCATAGCAACCTACTTAAATAGAATGTGTTGCCACTTAACAGCAGATGTTAATGCCTGTGGATTTGAATGTGCACTGGAATTGGCATGATCCAGATGTAAACAGAGACACAATATCCATTACAAATCTTGCTCTTTGAATAAGCATATCAATGCATTTCATTGCCATGGACTTGAGTGTTTATTTAAACTGGTTTTAACTTAATGACTTTTTCTAGTCTGGTTAAAGCTGATCTAGCTGGTCTCTCAGTCTGGCTATATACTAATAAGTGCCCCAAATCACTCTAAAAGCAGCTAAGCAAAGAAGATAGTTTACTGGTCATATCTGGTTTAAGATGGTCTAGCTGGTCTCCCTGCCTAGCCAAGTTGATCTTCATCTGGTCTTGCTGACAACCCAGTGTGGCCCAGCAGACAAGTGCCCTAAAACCCCCTCTAAAACCAGTTAAACATAAAACTAAACTGGTTTACTGGTCTTGGCAGTTTTCCCAGCCTGGCTAAACAGACAATTCCCCCAAACCCCTCTAAATCCATAAACTCAGACCAGCCTGATCATACTGCAAGACCAGCTAAACCAGCAAACCAGTCTGAAAAAACAAACATTTATGATGGTTTAGTGTCCTTAGCTGGTTTTAGCTGGTCTAGCTGGTCTCCCAGGCTGGCCAAGATGATCTTCATCTGGTCTGGTTGGCATCCCAGTGTGGCCAAGGAGACAAGTGCCTAAAATCCCTCTAAAATCAGTGAAAACATAAAAACATTCAAACCAGCCTAAGCTGGTTACTGGTCTTAGCTGTTTTTCCAGTCAAGTGCCCCAAAACCATCTAAAACAAGCTAATCATACCAGCCTGATCATGCAGCAAGAGCAACTAATACCAGCAAACCAGTTTGAAAATAAAACTTTTTAAGCCACTCCAAGTTAGTTTACTGGCCTTAGATGGTTTAAGCTGGTCTAGCTGGTATCCTAGCCTGGTCAAGCAAATAGTGTCCAAACTCCCTACAAAACCAGCAAACTAGACAAGCCAAACTGTGAGATCAACAGCAAAACATATTAGGCTGGTTTAAGCTGTATTTGTCAGAAGGAATACTTTCATTGTATGGAAAAAATGGATCTCTAAGACTCTGAAAAACAAATTTTTTGGTCCACAGAAGAAAGAGAGTCATACGGGTTAGAAACAACATGAGGGTAAGCAAATGACGACAGGATGTTTATTCCTATGTTTTTTTACATAAACAAAGAATGCAGTTGTGGATGGAACTCATGCCAGGCGGTTGCTGCGGGCATGGCTTGTGGTTGTCCTCATTCTGCGTCTTGTGTTTTGCTAACAATTTTTTTCATGATTTGAAGGTGAAAACATCTTCCAACTCTAAGGGGGCTTGTTGAGCGTGTGGCTACCTACAGAGCAAGCGTATTGTCCTACTGGAGAAGCAGTAAATGAGTTCTAGCTGCTATACTTCCTTGTCAACTACTTTTCTTACATCAGTGGCGTACATGTACGGAAAAGGAGACTACTCCAAAGCTGTCCGGCTCTAGAGAAAATTACGGGGAAGCTGCCCGCTGCCTCCCAGTGCGCTTGTGCGTTTGAATGGGCTGGAAGTGACGGTGTGCGGCGGGGAGGTATGGATATTAATCACGGCGAGCTGTGCAAGCCTGAGTCTGTTCGAGAAGATGGATGCGGTGTGAGTGCAGTGATGTCACCCTGACGAATGGCTCACCGATGTTGAAGGAGATTTGCACATCGCCTCTCATTTCAATTAGTTCCCAAGCATTGCTACCTGCTCCGTCCTCTCGCACAGGTTACACACACACACACACACACACACACACACACACACACACACACACACACACACACGCATCTGTACACACCGTATACCAAACTCACCTTTGTCAAGCTGAAGTGACAGTCATTTTTTTTCTAAACAGGCTGCACTGATACGGAATCATTGCTTGGGAAATAGACAGTCCACATTAATGTCCCAGTAATTTGCAGTCTCTGTTGTTGCATTCATTACAACATGCACAAGCATTGCCACTTATTTTCAACACTCACTTCAATTTATTGCAATTCAAACCCCAATAGAGCTTGCCAATAGGGTTCAGAAGTAAAAATGCCATGTGTATATCCTTAGTGAAATTGACAATAATACATAAACCATTCAAGACAGGCCTAACCTGAGTGAATAGGTTGTTAATGGTACTGTATATGCCTCTGTAGGCATAAATCAATGTGATTTCAATTTAACGATTACCAAAAAAGGTGCTACTTGCAGAAATCCCAGTGCAGTACTGTACTGACCAATTTGTTTTGGTCTCCAAGTTTAAGTTTTTAAGACTAATGAGTCAAGAGAGGTTTTGGGTACTTCTCAAACACCTAAAAACCATCTTGGCCAGGTTAAGAGACCAGCTAAACCATCCTAAACCAGCTAAGACAAGCAAAAAAAACCTTTTCGACAGGAGTACTTCACTACCGACAATCCTATAGTGAGATCCATCAAACCATGAAAATGAAAACAGGGTTGTGGTGAGTTTTTGCAGGTTAGCGAAGGCTAGCTAGCTAGCAACATAATGTTGGTTCATAATGGATGTTGTAGTGTCTGACATAAAGATAGTTGGTTTGATATATAACGCTTATATCAAATAGCTGCAATAAAGAGGAAGATGATGAAAAATGGGCCAAAATTGTTCACGGCAGGCTTAGCTAATTAGCTATAGCTAAGTTTTACCATAAAATAATACCACTATACATTTCATAGCCTTGACTGCATATTTAGGTGTTCAAGATCTGCTATACGTTGTAGCATTAACACATATAAATTCATTTTCTGATATGAATATTTCATTCGGTCCCTCCAGGGCAGTTTAACACCATTTTGGCACCCTAGGCGAGATCCCTTTTGGCACTCCCATTGAGGAGTGGGGGGTGAGGGGGTGTTTGTGATGTGTGGTGGCGGCCTCCTCTTTGGTGCCCCCCCAGCAGGTGGGCCCTCGGTGACCGCCTATTTCACCTGTGCCTAGAAATGGCCCTGATTCCCTCATAAGTAAAAAGTCTTGTGCCACTTTCAAATCAAATGGTATAACAGTGTGATCAGAGATGGGGATATTTCAGTTCATCCAAGTGACTTTTGAATCTGCTCACCAAAAAGATTAATTCACTGATTTGTTCATTCACCATTTCTGCAGATCTTTCATCTTTGCGCAATTCGACAGTGACAAATGGGTGTTTTTCAAGGGTTACGAGTGAGTCATTAAATAATTTAAATAATCTCTAGAACAAAGGATGCTGAAAAAGTGGGTGGTCACCGTTGAGCTTGATTTGGATGTTTGTAGTACAAGCAAGCTGTGACAGACTGATTCTTTACAGAATAAGCATGAGTTGATAAGCCCCTGCATTTGTGATGTAAGTTGCAGCTTGGAGCCACTGATAGTTGGACAAGAAATAGGAAGTACATTTTAAACCGCAGGTCTCGGCGGACTGATTTCATACCTTTAGAGTTGATCTCTCTTGTGTGTAAACATTCTTCTCAACTTGACGTAGAAATGGCCTCTCTTTAAGCCCAGCCTTGGAGTTCAAGAGGCTCTGCTTGTGCAAAGCAAGCACTGGGCAGGGGATTTGATAAGTGTCCCTGGGGCTCTGAACTCCGGCTTAACACATAACTTGAGCTCTGAACCTTGGAAGCTTTTAATCCGGCTAAATAATGTGAGCACATTTAATGCCCTGTATATGGGATGAGATCCTGTATATCACGATGTTGCAATAATGAGCTGGGCATTTGCAATGGCTGAACCCCGCAAATAACCTTCTAAGCCTATTAGCCAAAAAAGCCAGTATGCAAAATTACATGTGATTGTTTTTTTGATAATTAAATGCCATATATTGAACATTCAGACAAAAACAACATTTGAATAGTGAAAATAGCAGAGACAATAGAGAGAATAGAGAGAGAATAGCATGTATTAGACCAAAAATTCAAAAAAGCTCCCCAATAAATATTTGAGACCAAACCAAAATGAAATAACTTGAACATGACATACTCGTAATTATGACTTTAGAAGAGGGAATTAAGACCGAATAAACTATAACATATACATATAATTTGCTTAACAGTTCTAAAAACAAGAAGTAAAAGGGATAGTACACCCAAAAATGAAAATTCTCTAATTATTGATTCACCCTCATGATATCCCAGGTGTATTTTTTGACTTTTTTTCTTCACCAGAACATATTTGAATAAAAATAGAAAACTATCTTAGCTCATTAGGTCTTTGAATGGAGATTTCTCCCCAAAATCACAGACAGTCAGCATAAACTCATCACTCAGTCTTCTAAAGCAACGCAATGACATTTGGTGTGAAAAAGATAAGCATTTAATTACTATTTTTAACGCAAAATCACGCTTCTGATCAGAAGTGGGATGCATGTGACGTAATCACATTGGCATTTGAAACAGGCGAGAACTGAGGCATGTGATTCACAGCCGGAAGAGCTGGGCTGTTTACAAGTGAGAAAGAGGAACACTGTACAGAATCTTGGTTGGTTTTGGTTTAGATCTGTATTTATCGGTTTCTTTACTAACAATGGTGCATTTGCATGCTTACCCTGGATATCTCAGCCGAGTGGAGAATGTGTGATTACGTCGGTATCATGGCAAAGCGAATACGTCATAGGAGTAAAACATTTTAATGATGAAAACAATTACTGAGTGTACCTATAATACAGACTAATTTCCATTTTAGACATAAAATGGCCCATTATGTTTTTTTTTCCTTTTGTTTGCAAATTAAACTAGCACTAGACGTATGGTCTGGCAGCCTTTCTCGAATGGCACAAACTCAAACAAGGGAAGTGGCACAAACAGTCAATCATCCGAGTGCTGTCTTGAGGAATATCAGCACATATATTGGAATGCCGCTCATCTTATTACATTAGAGGACTGTAACAAATAGTTCGACAATAAAACCATGAATGTTCTTGGGTTTTATTATCACGAAATCTTCTCTCTCGAAACACCAAATGCTGCTGATTATAAGCGCTTAATCACTGCTCAAATGCAATATTTTCTCCTTCAGTAGGCAATCATTGCAAATAAGCAGCGTAGGGATTTCGCTCTTTTTAATCTGTCTCACTCTGCTGTTCCCTTTTAATCTTGTAGCACCAAAGAAACTCAAAGGTTAAAAAAGGTTAGATCTCTTTGTGTTTCATCTGTGCCTTCTGCCATCCCGAGAGAGCCCTATCTGTGCTCCTATGCTGGTGCCAGAGCCACAGTTTGTTTGGCTTTTGTTTTATCCCCTCCACATCTCACAGAAATCTACCTGACAGTTCAGCGCCACAGTTTTCCCCCTCAGGACTCTCCATCAGATAAAATGTCATCATGGCTTTGTTTCCCTGTTGCCCATTGGTTGGTAGATCGTACTGCCCACCTGAAACGCAACAGCACAGTGGCTGAGAGCTTTACATGTTAACCGCTCTCACCAGATTTCTTCAGATCATATTCATGGGAGGAATTTAAGGCATTTGTATGATTCTTGATAGAGATTTAGTCTTCAGTGTAAGCAATTAAACATTAATGCATGAATAAACCAGCTTGGACCATCATGGAAAGTCCTACTGGCCTCATCTTTTCAGAAGTCTAAGCAGAGAACTAGGTTCGAAACAGGGCTAACATCTTTCTCTCTAAAGTCATATCTAAAATATCCTTGTGACAACTATAATTGTCTTCGGGTTCTGCATAATGAGCCTAGAAGTATCGAATGGCTGGTTCATCTACTAAGAGACACCAAAGCATTTACTCTTGTCATACCAAGTTAATGCTGCTTTGGTGTATCCGTGTTTCAGACAGACTAAACCCACTCTGTGGCCGCGGAACCTCAAATCACATCCTATTCTCTCTCTCCTCCAGGAATAAGTTAATAAAAGGGCTGCCGGCTCAGCTGGTAATACAATTAAATTTGACAACTGTGCTTTAAGGGTGAGCTGACAGTGCAGGAATAGATGAACCATTGTCTGGGAGAGACCCATGTCACAGCACGACACACTCCACATTTCCTGTTGAGCTGATTGATAAAAACTACCCGCCAAAGGCATTCCTGTTTTAACCCAAACAGAACTCATCAATACAGCAACATGTTAAACAGACATATGTAGTATTCACTGACAGAATGTCAGTCAGACTTTCTCGTTTTTATCCACATCTCAAATTCTGAATAGAGTTACATAGAATTCTGTGATGGAAATTTTAATTTTTAACATTTTTGAAATTAGGAGTGGCCAACACCATTGTCTTGCTAAAGCTAGTTTCACAGTATTTTTTTTTATTTTCATAGGGATTTCATATATCATATATACACACACATTTAAATTATATTTGTACACTTTTTTTTTTTTGCATAATTTGGCAAATTTGCCCAATTCCAGCTTCATTGGAAATTGCACCCAATAAAAATATTCTGTTCACAAGTGATATTTACCTTTAATTTTCTCTGAATATCCCTTCAAGTATGCAGTTCCCTGACTCTTCTAACTTGGTTAACAAGTACAATAACTTTTGAAAAAAAAAAAAACTTTATCAGGGACAAAATTATGAAGCCACAACTGTGGCACAGTCGTAGTTTAAAAAAAAAAAAAAAAAAAAAAAAAAATATATACATATATATATATATATATATAGAAATAATTTTCACAAAATAAATATTGAATTGGTTTGTTTCTCTTTGCTCTTTATATTAAAAATCTGAATTTTAAAGGAATAGCTCACCCAGAGGCTCACCCTCATGCCATTCCAGACGTTTGTGACTTTTTTTCTTCTGCAGGACACAAATGGAGATTTTCAGAATAATATCTCAGCTTTGTAGGTCCACACAATGCAAGTGAATGGGTGCCAACATTTTGAAGCTCCAAAATGCACACAAACACAGCATGAAAGTAATCCATACGACTCCAGTGGTTAAATGAACATCTTCTGAAGCAATATGATTGGTGTGGGTGAGAAACAGTTCAATATTTTCATTCTCCACTTTCACTTTTACATTCTTCTTCTTTAGTTTTTGGTGATTCTTATTCTTTGTGCGTATCGCCACCTACTAGAAAGGGAGGAGTAATAACTGACTTAATCATTGTACAGTTTCTCACCCACACCTCTCACATTGCTTCTGAAGATATGGATTGAATCACTGGAGTAGTATGGATTACTTTTATGCTGCCTTTATGTGCTTCAAATTTTTGGCACCCATTCACTTGCATTGTATGGACCTACAGAGCTGAAATATTCTTATAAAAATCTGTTCTGTTGAAGAAAGAAAGCCAAACACATCTGGAATGCATGAGGGAGAGTAAATGATTTTACTGAGAAAATAGTCATTTTTGGCCCTTATTCACGGTAGCATGGTGTCATTTAATTGCAATGACAACAAGGCTGTGAGGGATAGACTTACAGTCTTTTCAATGGCACGAACAGTATAAAGCTGTATAAACCTCCTTGATCACATCTGATTTCCACAACTCATGTTGTCTGGTGTTTTTTTGTCTACTGAATGTTCTTAGAAAGATATTTTTTCAAATTTTGTCCATAGAACGATCCAAAAACTCTTTAAATTGCAGTACAGTCCATTGAAGAGAACAATATATAACATAATATATAATATAAACAAAGATGGCACTGCTTTGAATCTATGAATAAGGTGTATTTGCACTAGTGTAAAAAGACACCCTGGTGCAAATAGTGGCAGATAACATTTGCACCCCTAATTAAATTAGGTTGTTTATTTAGTCACACAGACATCCTACGCCAACCCCTAACCCTAAAAAAATGATCCTTCCCTTCCAAAAAATAATCATGGTTTTACTACAGTTGTCATAGTATCACCAAGATATCTGTAGTAAAATCATAGTAACCACAAAACTAAACATGGTTACTTAAACTTGAACTATGCTTCTGCCGAAAAACATGGTTACTACAATTTTACTATAGTAAAACCATGGATAATTTTACCCAGATCAAACCTTTCTCTAAACTCCCCAACCGGCATCTTGACCAAACCAATGAGAGGAAATACGTTAAATTAATTTTTAATTATTGCTGTATTATAAGTGGTATTAAAGACAATATTATGAGTGGAGACAGGAAACAGGATGGGAAAAGTGTGACGAAAGTGGGAAATTGAACTCACATGAAAAAAGTAAACCATTATCATCTTAACAACCATCCAGAACGCACTTGCAATCACTTATCAATACCCTGGCTACCACCTGTTCATTATGGCGTTGAGTTTTGCATGGGCAAGCACCACTCATACTTTCTTCAGAAAATGTAAGAATCTTCTCCATCTCTCTTTTCTCTTTGGAGACGGTCAGACATAATTTAGAGAGTCCAGTCAATTTGCATGTCAATGACTTTGCATGTTTTTAGTCCTCAAGATCTCCTAGTACCTGTCAATTCGCCACGTTTTTCCTCATCATCTGAAGAGGGCCTGTCTTGTCTTTGTCTGCTGTGGGCATCTGGGTATAGTGATCAAAAGAGGTCCTTCCTCCTCTTGTGATCTCTCACATGCCGCTCTCTTTCTCCATCTTCATGTAGATGTCACCTCATTTATTCCTGCGCTCTTGTGTTCTGAAGGTTGGCTGGTATGACAACGCTCTGTTCACTCTGTCAGAGTGCATATAAGGTGGCGCTCAAAGAGACAGAGGAAGTAGGTCTCATTATTCAGAGTGCTCTGTGTCGGCCCACTCAAGGCCTTTGATGATATTTTGATGTGACCTTGTGGTTGTTTGGTTTGTGCATACATTATGTCTCACTGTAGTTGACACTGCTGCAGCTCGCCGGACGATCCAGAGATAGATAACTCTCCTTTCACTTTCAAATTTTGCAGATGGGTGGACATACATTGTCCACTAAAGTGTTGGGGAATATCAAATTAAAGTAGTAGTGAGACTAACTAACACTGTACGGAGTTTTCTCCATTATCCTGATTTCCCATTGCATTTAAACACCTTTACTGGCATTCTTACCAGCTTATCCAATGAGCATAAGTGTTGTGTGCATGCCTGTTTATGTGTTGACATCGAAAGCAGAGAATAATCAGATGATTTCCAATCTCATAGTTTTTGAATAAGCAGAATTTTGGTAGTTATTAGCATACTGGTGTGCATGTAAATGCACTCACTGTCAAGTCTATTTTAATTGAGATCCACAATTTGGCTAATATCAGGCTCTGGGATGTGGATTGAATTCCCGTTTGGAGTGTTATCTTGGACATGGAGTATCTGTGGTGGACATGGAGCAGAACTGGAGTGCAGCGCTTGTGTGGCAGGCGTCTCCGCTAATTAAACCGCGAGTTCAATTAGTCTTGCTTGTGAGCAGTCTCATAATTATCACAGCTTCATTAATTATTTAAGTTAATGATGCAATTCCTTCTGGGATAGATGTGAGTGTGGAGTCTTTAGTGGCTTCAGAGCTAATTTGCTGGGTTGTTATTAAAATCTCTGGATTTGCTTGTGCACTCCAGCCATGAATCAACAAAAATTAAAAGGAAAATCGACATCACGTGACTGGTCATGGACACATGGAACATGACTTGAATTCAGATCTAGTTCATCTATTCGTGTATGAATTTCAGTTTTCTACTTGAAGTAATAGATTAACCAAAAATAATAATTCTCTCATCATTTACTCACCCTTATGCGGTCTCAAACTTCTGCGGAAAACAAACTAAGATTTTTTTGATGGGTATACAATGCAAGTCAGTGGGGTCCAAAACGTTCAAGCTCCAAATTAGACATATGGACTCGAGTGGTTTAATCCATGTCTTCTGAAGCAATATGTTTAGTGTGAGAAACATAACTCCAATTTCACTATAGATATACAGTCTCATTGGCACGATCATGATTTCAAGCTCGATTACAATTCATGGCATAAGGGTGAGTAAATTATGAGAGAATGATCATTTTTGGGTTTAAAATTCAGCATAAATTGCATCTTAAATGCCATCACCTGATATGGCCTTACATTATGAACATAACTTGATTTTTACATTCACCGAAAGTATGAATAGTGCTCATCCGTAATACAATCAAACTAAAATAAAAACTAAAAAAACTAATATCATCCAAAATAAATACCAAAACTGCACAACTTTCAATCAGTCACATCCTTTTTTATCTCACTTGTCAGATTTGCATGCACGTGTGCTGTTTATTATCTCAAATCAAACATTTTACTATTATAAATGTACATACAAATTCTGTACAAATGACTGCAGGGTACATTCAATTGACCAGTATGGTGATGACAGGCCTATTAACCCAAGAGTCTGCAAGTAATCATGGATATAAGCCATAATTACGCATTGTAATATAAAAATATATATACTGAAATTATTCAACAATCAAGCAGTTTTCTTCTGCCCATGCATTTGTTGACAGTAATTCATTTATAAAGGTAAAGTTAAACTATGTGTCAAGTTGTCTGATTAAATTAGTTTGAATTATGGTACATGCCAACAAGAAATTGCACTATTGCAGTGTAGGCGAAAATCAAAAGTGAATCATTATTACTGTACATTTTTTAATCGCATGATCACCGAATGCTAATTCTGATAAAAGAACCCCCCCTTCACCCCAAAATGACTAAATAAATAATTAATAATTAATTAAAATAAGACTATAAATTAAAGCGGTAGTTCACACAAACATTTTTATTCTCTCATCATTTGCTCACCTTCGTAATGTTCAAAATCTGTATCACATACTGTAATTCAAACTTGGAACAACATGAGTTAAAGATGTCAAAATGTTCATGTTTTAGGGGGTAAACTATTCCTTTAATTATTTCTCTCATCATTTACTCACTCTCATGTCATCCCAGATGTGTATGACTTTCTTCAGCAGAACACAAAGATTTTTAGAGCTCAGCTCTGTTGGTCCATACAATGCAAGTGAATGGTGACCAACATTTTTAAGTACCAAAAAGCACATAAAGGCAACATTAAAGCAATCCATATGACTCCAGTGGTTAAATCCATGTCTTGGATTGAGAACAGACCAACATGTTCTTCCTATTTCACTGTGCTTCTTCCCATTGCAGTCTCTATACATGATCATTATTTCAAGCTTGATTACATTTCCTAGTGCTTGACGCACACGCAGAGCGATAGATGGCGCTATAGGAAGTGTAATCAAGCTTGAAATCGTGATCACCAAGAAGTCAAGATTATATTTTGATCTGTTCCCACCAAACATTTATAGGATAGCTTCTGAAGATATGGATTAAACATCCGGAGTCATATGGATTACTTTAATGCTTCCTTTATGTGCTTTTTGGAGCTTCAAATTTTGGTCACCATTCACTTGCATTGTACGGACCTACAGAGCTGAAATATTCTTCTAAAAATCTTTGTATTCTGCAGATGAAAGAAAGTCACACATCTGGGATGGCATAAGGGTGAGTAAGTAATGAGAGCATTAACTTTTTTGTGTGAACCATCCCTTTAAGGTTGAAGCTGTTAACCAGAATATCCGCAATGGCGTTTGTTGAAAAAATACCACTTGTTTTAGACAAGTTGTCATTCTCGTGATACTTGGCCCGTGGTGAGCTCAAATGGCTAATCCTTTATTTTTCAGAAATTTCATCCACAATAATGCAACGTATCAGTTTTCATCTAGATATGTCAGGGGCTAATTGTTAAAAATTGAGTTATTGAGCCAAGTTTGCCCTTGCTGGTGCCCTGAAGGACTAGCAGCAAATACAAATAGCCTCCCTGTGATATTGGCATTCTACTGAGGATCTCTTGACTTACCCATGCCATAATATTGTTGTAATAATTGGAGCTCAGGGGCCATCAAATATCATACCAGTTTGTTCAATTGATTCAGACAGGCCAAGAAAAATAGAGGGGGAAAGAAAAAAATGAACCATCCAAAAGTCAGCCAAGAATTATCCAGGCTGAATAACTCCTTGGGGCAAGACACCGAAGAATGTATGTTCTCAAACTATACCGGCCCCTATGGCAATTTGAGTTGCTGAGCTGTATTGATTTATAATTCTTCAGGTCTGCATGTAATCAAATTTGACTAAACTGTTCTGCAATATACTAATACATTTGTGAAAACTAGAGCTTTTGGTGTGGACCTGAGTCTGTTTGATATAAGATCTTGGTTTGTTTGCTTGTTTTGGTAGTGAGAACGATTTCAAGAAGACGAAAATGACCGAGGGGGAACCCATTCACTTTTTATTATATGGAAAAGACCAGCGTGCACATACTGCCTCACTTGTCTTTTAATGTTCCATGGAAGAAAGACGGTCATACGGGTTTGGAATGACATGAGGGTGAGTAAATGACCAACTTTCATTCCTAGTTTAAGCAACACTGTTATCTTCCTAACACAGCTGTCGCTCTGTCTAAATTCAGCAGCTTTCAGAGCATTTAAACTGTAATGTTGATTTAATTGCTTTGCCTATGTGCCCATTATCATTTGCCCAGTCCAACATCGAGAGACATGTGTATAGTCAAGAAACAGGAGAGCACCTCAAACCAAAATCCAACATTTAACATTTTATTAACATCTTTTAAAGGTTAAGCAGTGATGGACAGTGGTGTATTGTGACTCAACCTTTTGACAGCATACCAATGACAGAGCTGAATAATCTTCTTCAAAACACAGACACACTGAGGGGTTAATGGAGAAGGTCATGGCACCAGCATGCTGCCACGCAGAAGTAAGCATGCGGTCGTGGAACGGATGGCACAAAGCAAATACAAGAGCACCGACCCATCATACATTACCGGGTAGCATTTGCATTTTTCAAAAAGCAGCACGATCAAGGCAATTTGTTTTTTTTAGACATCCAGTACTGACCACAGAGCTGAGATCTGCCCCCCCAAAAATTCCAGGTCTTATTTCCTCTCAAAATCAAATGAAAAAAAAAAAATATTTAAAAAACAAATGATAAAATAAATATTTAATTATTTAATTCAATAAAAGTATTATTGCATTTCAGTAATGTGATTTTTTTTCTCCCCACAGCAGGCTAATGAAAAGTAAATGAAAAGCTAATAAAATTTGCATAATAATCATCACATAATGCAATAATAATAATAAGAATTTTTAAAAATTATGCTTCATTTTCTTTATGCTAATTATGGTTCATATTTACAATAAGGACACATTTGATTCAGTACAACAAACTACTATACATTTTATATAAGATGTTATTATTATAAACAGCTAAAAGTATGTTTTTCTTATTATTATTATTATTCATGTTTTTTTCCACATTATAGTAGGCTACTGAGACGTGGGGGAGGGGCGAAATGTGTTTAATTATCATGTTGCAATGCAAAAAAATATTAATTGTTTTAAAAATATGCACATACAATATATGCATACACACTGTGTGTGTGTGTGTGTATATATATATATGTATATATAGGGAACTTTTTCTCCTTTAATTGTGGGGTCAAATAAGATCTAAACATTCTTATGCATGGTGCACGCTGTACGATTTTGGCACAATTCTGCCGTCTGAGGCAAATGTCGTTGCAGGGCAAAATAGGCAAACATACAACTTTCAGTGTGACATGTTCACCGACGGCTCATTAATGGCCTTTGCGATGATCTTTAGCCTCCGGCGAAGTTCTGGCAGGGTCAGAAATTTAGCATCGCAGCCGTATAGTGTGACTGCTATAACGACGGCCAGATGAGATATTCCGCTCATCTCTCCACGTTTGCACCACCATAGCAACATTTGTGCCCAGTTATCACTCTACTCAAGCACTTTCAATGTTTTTTCTTCTTTTCATTTTATATAAAAAGTTAATAAATAAATAAGCAGAAAATACTTGGAAAAAGTGTAACACTTCAACAATATGAAAGCATTATTCCCTGAATGAAATAAATACAGAGCTTACAAAACGAAAAGAAATAAATGATCGCATTTTCTTAACACGTGTTTGTCTTTACATTTATCATGCATTTTCTTTACAACTTTATTTTAATTACTATTTTACTTTTAATAAATTTATTTTAAACATCTGCAAACTTCTTAGTTAAGATACACACCAGAAATCTATGTATTGTTTGTGCATTATCCATAGGGAATTTTCAAGCGTGATATATATTATCAGCTTTTATGATTTTAGGTTACCAATAGGTTACTAATCTAAAAGAGGAGAAAGACTTACTATAACCCGCCATTTTCATTATCCCCTATGTGAATGGAGAAGTTTGTCATGTTTTGGGCCACAAGTCTTTTTATTTCCACAACGAATATTTGCTAGTGGTAACTAAGCTTATCATTAATGTAGGCTACCTCCCGCACTCGCGTTCATTCTCAACATCTGTAATTTTTTGTATTTGGGATCAATCTGTATTATTATAGGCCTGTTCGACAAAATCCATCTTTCTTTTTATATATTATCAGCCTATGCTCCTGATGGAGTGGAACTGGATCAACGGAAATGGTGATGTCCTGACTTTCAGTAAAAAAAAAAAATGCTCCTCAGGGGTAGGCAAATCTCACTGTTTCACTTCTATTCCGCAATTGTCCCATAACGTGAGTCACATTCACTGATTGGAACGATTGTGACCACAGTCGGCTATAATGTGTACAGTCTGACATAATGTAGCACAGTGTGCTATGGCAATATCAATGCATTCATATCGTACAGTCTAACAAGTCAAAGTCTTAAAGGACTGTAAAAATCCTACAGTGTATTGCAGGCTTGACATCATCAATTGCATGACTTAAACTTGGTTACCTGATAACACTTGCGAAAAAGGAACACCTAATAAATAAATGCGGTTGATCATTGCACACCCAGTGATTACCTGAACAAGCAGATATCATCAGAGGTAGCCAAAATATTCATGCAGTGGTGGTGTACTAATCAAACTGTGACGTGCCGGGGGGACAAACACTTGACAGGCGCTTTCTCAGCGAGAATGTCAGAGAACACCTGAAGCTACTGTAGTCAAACACTGAAAGCTAATTCATTAGCACACAATGTCTATATTTTCCTGAGGGAGTAGAGTCGATGTATTGGGAAAACCCCCAGTCTGTGATGATATTTACACTGTTCAATAGGATTTTCAACTATGGAGTGTGTTTTCAGAAGACAGAGGTACATAAATATATAGAGAGAAACCACACAGTAGCTATGTTGCAAAGCTAGGGAGCTGCTTTGCTGCTTACAACCTACATACTTCATCGTCATGGAACCTCAAAAGCGACTGATTTGAACTCCGCAAACGGTCCACTCTAAAATTGGCAGGGTTATAAATAACCCATTTGGCAACCCAGCGCTGGGTAAATACTGGATAGAACACACTTTGCATTAAATTAACCCAGCACAATTTGGTTAAAAACTAATTCATTGTGAAAATAACCCAACAAAATGACCCGGTAGACTCAACCAAGCCAGCATTTTGGGTTAAGAATTAACCCAGAAAAATGAAGACTGTGTGCGCATCATGCAAAGTATACAAAAGACTATGCTGTACAGTTGATTTTTTTCTCCAAGCGTTTTCCCAATAAATTTATATGAATTAACATTTCAATAAAAACATCATCAATAAATATGCATAAAACATTTAATATCTGACATAATATAAATTCACAGATCACTATCCAATGAAGAAAAAATAGACAATTATCCTCAAAATTGTTCAGATAGAATAAACCTCTCAAATCCTGATTGTTAAAATGATATGTCAAAAATTAAAATTGCATGGCCATTTAAGACGAGATGAGATGGGGACCATTTTTCCCTCCTGTTATGTACTTTGGTGTTGATTGTTATTTTGATGAAACTTTGAAAATACATATTTAAAAATTTTTTATTAATTCCAAACATCTGAAATACGATTAGGTATTTACTGTACATCTATCCCACACAACCATGTTGCAACATAGTCTCATGAATAATCTTTATAATTTGAATGAGAATGCAAAATCGTAACATACTGTACGACTTGGCTTGTAAGAAAAGGTGCGACTATTATTTCCACAGAACAACAAATCAACAAGGAGTTAATTCAATTTTCCTAATAAAATCATGGTTTAGGGTTTAGGAAAGGGGTTAGACTTCATGGTTAGGTTCAGGTCTAGGTTAGGGGTTAAAAGTAGGAAAAACTTTAATAACAACATTCGTTGGTTCGTTTATTTTCTCTATGAGAGTAAAAGTTGCACATATTTGCACCAGCCAACTCGTACTATTTCGACATCTCATGTTTCACACCTGTGTGTATATACAGTGCCTTGCAAAATATTCAGACCCCTGACCAATTCATATTATTCTAATATTACTGAATTACAAATGGTGCATTGAAATTTCATTCTGTGTGATATTTTATTTTAAAACACTGGAACTCAAAATCAATTATTGTTAGGTGACATTGTTTTTATGTTGGGAAATATATATATATATATATATAAACAAACTGAAATATCTTGCTTGCATAAGTATTCAACCCCATGTGATGTGGAAGCTTCCAGGTTACACGATGAAAGAAATTGCCCTAAAGAGGACACAATTACTTTACCATTGGCATCCACCTGTGAATCATTAAAGTTGCGGTCACATTTTTTGGATAAAAAACCCATTATTGAAGGATCATTGGTCAGACTGTGAATCTGAAGGAAAATGAAGACCAAAGAGCATTCCACAGAAGTTAGAGATAAAGTAATACAAATGCATATATTAGGAAAAGGGTACAAAATAATATCCAAATGTTTGGATATCCCAGTGAGCACAGTTGGATCAATAATCAGGAAGTAGAAGCTGCAGAAGAACTCAGCGCTCTCACAAAAAGGAGACTTGTGAGAGAAGCCACAGAGAGGCCAACATTTACTTTGAAGGAGCTACACAGTTCAGAGCTACAGAGTATCAAGAGCACTGCATAACGCTGGCCTGTATGGGAGAGTGGCAAGAAAGAAGCCATTACTCAAAAAGTACCATCTGTGAAGCACATCTGGAGATTGCCAGAAAGCATGTGAGTGTCCCAGCTACGATGTGGGAGACGTTTTTGTGGTCAGATGAGACCAAGATAGAGCTTTTTGGCCAAAACTCAAAGCGCTACGTGTGGTACAAACCTAACACTTACTATGCCTCAAGACACAACAACCCTACAGTGAAGTATGGTGGTGGCAGCATCATGCTGTGGGGATGCTTCTCATCAGCAGGGACTGGGCATCTTGTTAGAATTGAAGGAAGAATGGACATAGGGAAATACTGCGATAGAACCTGCTTGGGAAGAAATTCACCTTTCAGCAGGAAATAATCCCAAGGCCAAAGCAACATTGGAATGGCTCAAGAACAAAAAGATAAATGTCCTACAGTGGCCCAGTCAAAGTCCTGATCTCAATCCTATTGATAATCTGTGGCACTCTTTGAAAATTGCAGTCCACAAGCATCACCCAACCAACCTGAAAAATCTGGAGAAAATCTGCCGAGAAGAATGGGCCAAAATCACTTCATCACTGTGTGCAAAGCTGGTATATATGCACCCCACATACAAGCAAGATATTTAAGTTTTTTATTTTTCATAAAAATATTTCCCAACAAAAAAACAATGTCGCCTTACAATAATTGATTTTGAGTTTCAGTGTTTTAAAAAAAATCTATCAGTCAGAATGAAATTTCAGTATACCATTTGTAATTTGATAATATGAGAGAATTGGTCTGGGGTCTTAATACTTTTGCATGGCAACTGTATATATATATATATATATATATATATGTATGATTTCCATATATAATATACACAAAACCATTTCTTGGTTCTAATCCCGCATGAACGATATAGGATTTCACACCAAGTTCGGTCTTCCCATGTTATTTAATTCATCCTTTTCTATATCCCTCCCACTCTCAATGCGAGCGGTGCTGGTTTCTCTGAATTAACTTTGCCTCTAATGCAACACCTTGGAAATTCAAACATACTGTGACCGAATCTGACAGGCTTTTCATTCACAAGAGGCATAAACGCAGGTTGAGTAAATAATTACACCTACTCAGCAAAGCCTTTGCGTCCTATTGTATCCATGCTCTAGGGTTCTCTTTTGTCAAGTCACAAAAAGTAAGTGGATTGGATGCCCACCTCCATTCTCATGGCTCCCTCCTTCACACCTCTCTGCCGGTACTCCAACTCCCACCTTCCTCATTCCAGCCGGCACAATGTGGAGACTATCGCCTCCCACGTGCGTTAAGACCGCTGGCCTTGGTTCCTTCACTGGCCAAAGCATGATTAATCACTTGTCAAGTAGAGTATCAAGAGTTGGACGGTGAGCCAATATAACTCTCTCAAGACAGATCATTTCAGACCCAAACACACCTGATGATGTACAAACCCTCACATCTTCTCATAGAAGAAGACAAATGAGCCGAGCCGAGTGCAATAGAGGAAGGAAAAGTTATGCTACAACGAGAGCTTTGAATCAAAAGACTTATGGATCACAAGAAATAGCGCCAACAGAATGTAAACATGAAGTCTGGTACATGGTGAACTGAAAGCCAATTTTAAAAAGACATTAATACAAATATTTGCCTCTAGCTGACCAAATCTGATTCAGAGGGGGGCAAAACAAAAATCAATACACCTCTGGGTTTTTCCACCTCAGGAATACAGAACCATCTGGATGTATGCCTTCATACCAAACTCAACAATGTTTACAAAGGTTGATAGCACACATTCCAAAGCCAGTAGGGCTCTAGAGTCACTAGAGGAGGAAATCATTTACCAAGTATTCATTTATACCTTAAGACAGGACCCTAACTCTACAAAAGTGACAACACAAGATTTAGAACTCTGCAAAATGTCACAACCTAACCGATGGATGCAACGTCTAGACAAGAGGCACAAATTCTGGCCCGAAACCATCAATATGAATCTTTTTTGAGGAATATTCCAGTTCAATACACATCATAAGCTCAATCGACACAGTATTCCTAATGTTGATGACCACAAAAAATAATTTCGACTCGCTCCATTTCTTTAAAAATAGAAGCAAAAATCAAGGTTAGAGTGAGGCACTCACAATGGAAGTTAATGGGGCCTTTTTTGAGGTTTAAAGACAGACATGTGAAGCTGATCATTTTTAACTGCACTGACATTAATTCTTCTGTTAAAACATGTGCACTCTTTGAGCTGTAAAATAGTTTAAATGTGTTTTTACGGTCGTTTTAGGGGTTACGTGTTACCTCGTCATGGCGACAAATTTGTAAAATTGGATATAACTTCACACAGAAATGGTTAGAAGATAATTACTTTAGGATCGTGAATACGTGTACTTTTTTACCAGGAAATCAACTACTAAACATCTATTTTTTTTTATTTAGATGAAATAACACAGAATTATGGCTTCAACAGGAGCATATACCCCTTATTACAAAAACAAAAAAATCTAAACTAGCCGCAAACTTGTAAATTATCAGCTTGTTATTGTCACATGCTAATGAGCTTGTGATTTGCAGCAAATATTTGTCAGAAGTTTGCAGCTCTTCACCGGTAGTGGGTAACCTCCGACAAACCTTTGGCAACAATGGTCAATTTGCCACAAATTTACCGCAAATCTAATTTGCGTATGAAAATTATTGGTAAATTTGCAGTGAACTCTCTATTTTGTAAGGGCGGAGCTCAAAGTTGGTTTTTAAAGGTTTACAATTTATTGTTAAAAATCTATTACCCTATGGAAAGAATTAATGGGATTTTTACTTCCATATCCAAACTGTTGAAATCTATTGGAATCTATAGTGCATTGATGAGCATTTGAAATCAGTCACTTTTGACGTAGAAGGTAGCTGCCTATGTCTGCCAAAACATCTTTAGTGACAAGCCAGCTCTAAACTGTTAAAATAGGAATATCGATGGCTTGTGAGATCAAAAGCAAGTTTATTGTGACATGGTCTGTCTCACTTGTACTATTGACAAATCTCTCAATTGAAGAAAACTAGGCCAGGAAGTACCCAAATGTCACGGCACTCAACGCTTTGACAGCAATCATCATACTAAAGATGAATCCCTCAAGCCCAGAGGTCAGGTTCAGATAAAGAGACTGTGGATATTTGGGGTTTCGCTGTAATTTATCTCCCCCGCAAAAGGCCAAGAGGCATGAGCGCTCAAACCGGCAACCCCTAGAGGTAAATCAAAACTGCCTGAGGAAAACTGCAGACTCCTGGGAATGATTGGAGCACAAAGTTTCTAACAACCTTGATGATTCTGAGGCGGCTCGCTATGCAAACTTATGGAAAGACATTTGATGCAATTTGGAGAAGTTTGCAAGAGAACTGGAAGACGTTAGAATTTTGCTTCTGGGCAGTTAATATTTATAACCAAGCCAAGCATTTGAAGAATGTCTCAATTTATTTCAGCCTTTGGGCATTTAATTCGTATTATTTGACATATAAATTGATTTCAGAGCATTTTTTCCCAAATCATTCTCATTTCATTAGAAAACTGCCATTTGTGTCACTATGACTTAATAATTAAATAAACTAACAGGATGCAGAATTTAGTAACATTATATGATACATTTAACTTTGTTTAGTGTGTAATGCAACAGACAGTTTTAATGTTTACTAGAACCACACATTACAAAAGAATAAATACAAATTCTCATGAGATCATGTTTTCGCATTCAATTGTGTAATAATCAACCCTTAAACATTTTGAATGCAACAGGATTGGCATAAAACATGCTATGAAAGAGAAATGCCATGGGATATTAGTATATATTTGAATTATAATGTGATTTATTAAAAGCTAACTCAAACTGATTGATATTACCAGAATTTACTTAAATAATAATAAAAAGTAAATGAACACCAAACTGTGACAGGGCTGAACTAGTATTCTCTCCAAAATGTCTATGGTGGTTACATTCATAACAGTTTAGGCCTGAAGTAGGATAGTATGATTTCTTGAAATTTCAGCCACAGACTTTTTAAACTAAATGATTAAAAAAAAAAAATCAGAAATGTTCAGCCACATATGGCACCGAGAATGACCTAGACAGTTTTGCTATATGATTTTCACCTATACATGAAATGCATCTTAAGCTCTTGACTCATTCACATGACATGCTGAACATGCAATATTTTTATTTGAATGCTAAGAATGTTTCACAGTGACTAATCGGAAACCATTTGCATTAATACACAGTTGTCATAGTGACATGGACAAATCTATGCTCCAATAACCAAAAGACTAAATGGTACATTTCTGAATGTGATTGTTTGACAGTGGCAGCCGGTCACAGAAGATCCATGCATGGAAATCATTTCTCCCATGCCTTAGGCAACCTTGACAAGCATGTACATGTGCTCTTCTGGAGAGATGCTAAATTAGACTCATGTTGAAGAGAAAAAACACATATTGTAAATTGCAGACGGATGTTTTTGCTATATGTCAATCCATACACATGAGGTTCATAGCCATGTAAGCTGTCTAATGCAACAGCTCACATTGATTAGCAATTGGCAACCCAACACAGTACTAAAAGAGTTTAGTGTAAAGTAAACAACAATGTCCTGAAAATTCAACATTGAAATGTATTAACATTACCATATACTGCATAGGCCCAACAATAAGCAAAATTATTAAAGGAATGTTCTGGGCTCAATACAAGTTAAGGTCAACTGACAGCATTTGTGGCATAACATTGATTGCCACAAACACATTTACAACTCATCTCTCATTTAAAAGGAAAATAAATCATGGTTACAGTGAGGCACTAACAAAGTAAATAGTAGAATGTCCATAAACATTAAAGGCCAATTCACTCTGCCCCAACAAACTCTAACAAACATCAACATTCTAAGGCCAGTTCACACTGCCCCAACAAACTCCAACAAACACCAACATTCTAAGGCCAGTTCACACTGCCCCAACAAACTCTGCCAAACAACCAACATTCTAAGGCCAATTCACACTGCCCCAACAAACTCTGCCAAACAACAAACATTCTAAGGCCAATTCATACTGCCCCAACAAACACCAACATTCTAAGGCCAGTTCACACTGCCCCAACAAACTCCAACAAACACCAACATTCTAAGGCCAGTTCACACTGCCCCAACAAACTCCAACAAACACCAACATTCTAAGGCCAGTTCACACTGTCTCAACAAACAACAAGATTCTAAGGCCAGTTCACACTGCCCCAACAAACTCCAACATTCTAAGACCAGTTTACACTGCCCCAACAAACTCTGCCAAACAACCAACATTCTAAGGCCAATTCACACTGCCCCAACAAACTCTGCCAAACAACAAACATTCTAAGGCCAATTCACACTGCCCCAAACACCAACATTCTAAGGCCAGTTCACACTGCCCTAACAAACTCTGCCAAACAACCAACATTCTGAGGCCAGTTCACACTGCCTCAACAAACTCAACAAACATCAACATTCTAAGGCCAGTTCACTGCCCCAACAAACTCTAACTAACACCAACATTCTAAGGCCAGTTCACACTGCCCCAACAAACACCAACATTCTAAGGCCAGTTCGCACTGCCCCAACAAACACCAACATTCTAAGGCCAGTTCGCACTGCCCCAACAAACTCTGCCAAACAACAAACATTTTAAGGCCAATTCACACTGCCCCAACAAACACCAACATTCGAAGGCCAGTTCACACTGCCCCAACAAACTCCAACAAACCTCAAAATTCTAAGGCCAGTTCACACTGCCCCAACAAACACCAACATTCTAAGGCCAGTTCACACTGCCTCAACAAACTCAACAAACACCAACATTCTAAGGCCAGTTCACACTGCCCCAACAAACTCCAACAAACACCAACATTCTAAGGCCAATTCACACTTCCCCAACAAACTCTGCCAAACAACAAACATTCTAAGGCCAATTCACACTGCCCCAACAAACACCAACATTCTAAGGCCAGTTCACACTGCCCCAACAAACTCTGCCAAACACCAACATTCTAAGGCCAGTTCACACTGTCTCAACAAACTCAACAAACATCAACATTCTAAGGCCAGTTCACACTGCCCCAACAAACACCAACATTCTAAGGCCAGTTCACACTGCCCCAACAAACAACAAGATTCTAAGGCCAGTTCACACTGCCCCGACAAACTCCAACAAACACCAACATTCTAAGGCCAGTTCACACTGCCCCAACAAACTCTGCCAAACACCAACATTCTAAGGCCAATTCACACTGCCCCAACAAACACCAACATTCTAAGGCCAGTTCACACTGCCCCAACAAACTCTAACAAACACCAACATTCTAAGGCCAGTTCACACTGCCCCAACAAACTCTAACAAACACCAACATTCTAAGGCCAGTTCACACTGCACCGACAGACACTGACCAACGCCGACAATCACCAACATTCTAAAGCCGGCCGTGGGATTTGGACCTTGGAAACATAACGGTTGTGTTCACACTGCACCAACAGACACTAACAGACTTCGTTACAGAGAGTCAGAGTTTTTAAAAAAATGGATGATCCTTTTAGCACAATTGAATTGTTTTAGGGGAATCTTTTCGTAACCTGCACTACTTGTTTCGAATTGAATGCTCAACTTTAACTGAACTTATTCCTGAAACATTTAGAGCCATCTACTATGTTCTCAGAGAAAGATATCTTAAGGTAGGTTATGTGATAAGAGAAGATCATTGATAGGTCATATTTTGTAAACAAGAGATTTACACAAATGTATGTTTTAAACATTTAACCTTTGTTATCTCTCTTCTTACTTCACATAACAGAATAGCCTACTAAAAATGGAATATGGTTAAGTGGATGTTGTGTGATTACACGCAATGTCATCATAAGGACCTTCATAAGAAAGAAATGTCAGCTGTACACTTGGCAAGAAAGGGCACCATAGTTCCAAATGCTGTAACCAAATGCTTCATTCCTTTGTGATATTAACACAATGTTACAGTTCATATGTGTTTGGGAACAAAACAAAGTAATTTCACGTCCACAACTCTGGCATTTGTATATTTTCAACATATTTTTTAGCATGCCTGCTGCTAGCACCTAGCTCACGCGCTTTCGTTTCCATGGAGTTTTCAGGGACGCTTCCCTCATCGTCGTGGCAACGGTTCCTGTCCATGTCAGATTACGTCAGAGTTTGTTGGAAAATCATACCAACAGATGCCGACAGGGTTAACACACTGATCCGACAAAACCCGACAGACGTGTCTGTTGGCATTGGTCGGTGTCTGTCGGTGCAGTGTGCACTGGCCTTAAGGTTGGCTGTTGGATTTAGAATGTTGAGAATCATAACTATCATTGTCAAACTGCTCCAACAACCACCAATTGGGTGAACACACAGAGTTTGTTGGGGCAGTGCGAATTGGCCTTAAAATACATTTTGTTTCAAAAGTATAGCTCAAGATGTAAACATTATACATGTAACCTTATTAGTGTACCAACTTCGCTGCTATGACGATGCAGGGTGAATCCTACAAGCAGTTTTATCACACTATATTCATGTTCACATATTTAATGTTTTTGTCTTGTGGTTATACTTTTGAAAAAGTGTGTATTTCAACCTTTAAGGACTGGCCACATTCACTTCCATTGTAAGTGCATTACTGTAACCACGATTTTAATATAAACAAAGGATGAGTCACAAATACTGTGGTAAGCACAGTAAATTGCTACCTTAATTTAATATATTCCGAGTCATATTTTCTTGTACCTTGCATAGTTTTGTTCAAGGCTTTTGAGGAAAAGTACATGTCATGCAACCTGTCCATGTTTGCATCTGCCTAATTTGACTAGCTTTAACAAGTGCCAGATGAATTTGAGTTTGATTAGATACACAGACGTCAAGGCGTCACAGACGATGGGACATGTTCTTTCTTCCCTTTTAAAAGTTAATAAGCCTATTCATTTTTCCATTCTTACTATGCACAATTATATGGTTAGCTGTATTATATTATTTGATTTTGCCTGCTGTCCCATTTGACCCATTTTTGAGAATCGCTGATAAAATGTATTCTAGATTCAGGGAGATTTGCAAGTGTAATGCAACTAAACTGCGTTTTCCAGTTTGCCTTGAGATCTGGGAGGAGACATACATTTCTAAAACAACTATAACCTACTTCATTCAAAATATAACCTCTACAGGCCACTAAAAGAAAATTCAAAACCCTGTAGTGTATTTCTGAGTAAAACAGAAAGCTCAATGAGGCAGAAATGTAGGCCAGGATTTGCCTTTATATATAGCTAACTGATTGGACTGTAAAAAGTGGGCAAGGATGGACAAGAATGGAGCCAGACCTGACAATTTTAGAGAGGTTACCTAAAACAGTAGACTAAAACAGCTATTCAGCCATTGAATAACATCAACCAATAGCCTGCATGGCCTCGGTGATGTCGGCAGTAAAGTCGTTTCAGAGGCGATGCAATATTATTACCTTTTGATGAAAAATAACGAAGACAATAATTGATTTATTTGAGGTAATGTGCACTGACTTTTCTATCTAAAATGATAATATTACACATAAACGGAGAGCGCTGGCATTGACTTAAAGTTACCTTCTTTACATTTTTCGTATTATTCAAAGCACCAGTTTTTCCTCAAATGCAAATTAAATCCCTTCTAAATCATATTGGGGCAACAGCTGCACTGGCTTAACATGCTAAAGGGCAAAGGTCCATGGATTTTAAAAAGCGAGGTGTCTATTGTTAATATTTAATGCATGTGGAAACAGTACTTAAGTCTTCCCCATAGGAAATGGAATTTGACATGCTTGAGAGAGCCAGTGAGTAATTATATTTGTAAAGAGCAGAGATACAAGATACTCCCCCACCGACTGTGAGTCATTACGCACCATTAAAGGGTCCCACCTTGCCTGACCTATTACAAACACACACACACTCACACACATACACACTCCAATCAATGCTCAAACAAGACAGGATTGCTATAAACAAATTGTCTCTGGCCAAACTCTAGTGCTGATCAAATCTGAGTGTCACTGTATTCATGTATCCCATCATTCTCAAGCAGCCAGGCACCCAACAACAGCAGGAAAGACTCAGACAATCCGGCATTTGTAATTATAAATTAAACCTAAAATGAGTTCTCAGTACTGGCGACCTGTCCAGGGTGTACCTTGCCTTTCGCCCAATGTTAGCTGGGATAGGTATACATTGATACTTTACCAAGAAAGCATTTTTAGGGAATTATTGAAGGTACAAATACGTTGTTTGGAAATATAGTTCAAATAATCCATTCAAAATCCTCTTGGCTCAAAAATCAAAGGGGGAACGCGTTACCTCTGCACTTATATAATGCCTTTAATTAACCTTAGAGGTTACCAAAGAACTTTACACTGTGTCCCATTCACCCATTCGCACACACATTCACCTATTCACACACCAATGGCAGCAGACCTGCCATGCAAGGTGCTAGCCTGCCATTGGGAGCAACTTGGGGTTCAGTGTCTTGCCCAAGGACACTTTGGCATGTGGAGTCATGTTGGCTGGGAATTGAACCACCAACCTAGCAATTAGCGGCCGACCCGCTCTACCACCTGAGCCACAGCCGCCCACAGTCTGAATGGGTATGACGCCTCTGCATCAAACATTACACATTGTATATGGCAAATACAGTCAAAGAAAAGATTCTCTCTAAAAGGTGTAATTCTCTCAATAATTATCGTCACATACCTCTAAGCTGCATAATTAAACGCGGAGTAATTTTTTATATACTATTATTTAAATATTTTTCTTGACTTGGAATTGATCTGTCTGCTCTGAATTTCAATTACGTCTGCAGAAGCGTTCACTATGCAAATGAGGAGTGACCTGTGTTTTAATAAAGAGAAAAATGCAAAGTTCATTACGCTGCCTTAACCCCCCCAATTTCTTAAAGAAATTCCATTCAATTGAATTGAGCAATGTTTAACTATATTTAAAATGTAATTTTTTAATTTTTTTTTTTAAGATTAATCAGTTCAATTTTGTTATAAAACTTGAAATGCGTAAATCTTTTTTGAGCGTATACGGATCACACGACTAGTCATGTCCAAAAGTCTGAGACCACTAGTGAAAATATTTATATTTTGCATTTGTCCAATTTAATACTAATTCCCTCATTACCAATTATATTATCCGCATAAGAATTTGAGTGCAAAGTTGAATTGAAAAATTAACTTTGTACTTTAATGTACTCCAAATCACTTTGGATAAAAAAAAAATCTGCATTTTTTTTCTCTTTTTCTTTTCAATCTATGTGTTTCATTTGGATTCAGCATTACACATTCACTTTGAAATTGTACTTATTCTTATTATCTGTCAAATTAAAACTAAAAGCATAATAACTGTATGACCGGACATTTTTCCAAACCGTTTTTAACAAGTAATCAACGAAACACTGTGCTAGCCAAAAAAGCCAAACTAATTGACATTGGCAAGAGTTTGCGCTGCTGTGAGCAATATTCTTTGATTAACGGTTCATAACAATAGCTTTCTTAAATGTGTCTCCACATCTCTACATCAAATCCAGCTTGCACTAGTTCAGCAAACAGCATTCAACCTAATCTTTAAAGTGAACATATAAATAGAATAATGCACACAACACAAAATAAAGTTGCAGTACACAGCCTGATGAGTTAGTGCTAGAATGGCTTGTTATCTCGGTCTCTAAGAAAATCCAAGTAATACCAGCTTCAGATGCTAGCAGGTTAACATGTTTTTATTGCTTGTGCAATATGGTCATTAACTTGTCAAGATGGTTGATCAACTAGACTACCAGGTGATAGACCTGGTTTCAACCTGATAAACCATCTTGGTCCAGCTGGTTAGAGCTGGTAGACCACCTTGGTTGAGCAACACACCAGTTACTATATTCCAAAAACCAGCTTGACCTCCTCAAAGATGAAGTGTGTAATTTTCAGCCAAAATACCCTCTCTTATCCCAGCTTTATATGCAGTCAACTACAAGTAAATAATTTGTAGGTTGATTTCCCAAAAAGTGCAAAAACTGTGACTTTTTCAATACACTGAGCTGTTTGTTTGAGCATCCCGACCAGTCCGACTGGCTAAACCAATGCTGTTTACCATTTGAGTATGGGATGGGACCATCTGTTTGTTTGACCAATGGAAAACATTAATTGTATTTATGAGTCCATTTGGCGACGTTAGTGTCGCAGAACTTACAAACGTCACCTTTAAGTTTGTTTGGGCTGTTTTACCCTATATGGCCGCACCAACAAAAGACTACAAATCAACAAAATGACTTACCTAAGACGCCGACTCGAAAGTTGAGAGTAATAACAATGACGTTCCCGTAACTGGCCAGCACGCTTCCGTCGATCATGTTCCCAGTGCCCTCCATGTAGGATCCTCCATGTATGTACACCATCACAGGTTTGGCTCCAGTGTCTCGTATGTCTGCAAGAGTGGCCACCGTTAAACTCTTGCGCCCCCACTGGCCCGTCAAAACAAGAATCTTGTCCTCCCAGATACCAGCTAAATTACTGTTTGAAATGAATCTCATATCAGTCGAGTCATTTGTCTTTTATAATGAACTTTGTGCGTAAAACATATGAACAGATGAAGCCATATGGAAGATCAGAACCTAACCGGCTATTGCAGGCTGCTCTAATACATTTTAGTGGTCTAAATGATGAGATCATCTAAAATGTAATGGCTGTGTTAGACTTCACTGCCCAAGCATACAGCCATGGGAGGTTTAATCATAAGCAGCAATTGAGGGGCCAACATTTCTGTATCTTAGAATCCAATTAACAATTATGAAGGTAGCTTAAAGGAACAGTTCCACTAAAACTGAAAATGTTCTCATTATTTATCCACCCCGTATTATTGGTTTTCTGCTATGAACAACAAAAAGAGATGCAAAGAAAAATGTCAATGTTGCTTTTTACATACAACAAAAGTGGATGGTGATTTATACTTGCAAGCTCCTACAAGGACAAAAAGCATCATAAAAAGTTTCACAAAAAGTAGTCAATACCATAAAAGTAGCTAATATGCTAAATTGCAAGTTTTCTGATGCTATACAATAGTTTTGGGTGAGAAAACCCTGAAAATGTAGAAGCTGAGAACAATTTCTTCCACAATATGTTTTGCGTTTCCTTGCAAAACGGACCATTTTTTTAATACAGTATCCATAATTGAACTACTGTTTGGCATTTGTAGTAAAACCATAGGAACAACAAAATTGTCCATGGTTTTTCTACAGTAACCATATTTTAACCATTAAATTCATAGTAAAACCATAGTAATAATACAGGAAAACCAAACTATAGTTATACAATTAATTTGGTTACTACAGTTTACTATAGTAAGTCCACAGTTCATTTCTGGTACAACAAGTATGGTTTTTACCATTGTGCCACAATAAAATAAAATATGTAAAAAAATAAACGAACCATGGCACATGTATCACAAATTAACTACAGTGTTACTATGGTAAAACCAACCATGTTTTTTGCAGAATGATTATGATTTCTATTGCCATAGTTTTGGTTTCCCTGTATTTTTACTATGGTTTTACTACAAATATCATAGTTGATCTATAGTTACTGTAGCAAAACTATGATTCATAGGTTCAAAATGGATGGATGAAGCTGCAAGGGGACCCAAAATAATTGTGAGGGAATGCAAAACGTATTTGAATGGAAAGCGACCTTATTGCGCGGGAACGCAAAACTATTTTAGAAAATATCTTCCCTTCCTGTCCTCTAAAGGGCGCTGCATCAATCTCATTACCGTTTGTGTTCGATTAATGAATGGGCACGTCATGTGTACGTTCACGATGCGTTTAAAAATGCTAAGATTTGGCAAAGGGGAAGATTATCAGTGAATAACTACATTAATTTCAGTCCATTCCTCACGCATGACTTCAAAAGACTTTGGATAATGTGCAAAAATGTTCTGCATTACCTTTATTGTGCTTTTTGGAGCTTGGCAGAATAATTCACCAAGCACTTTCCTTTTACATGAAACAGAAGCTCGGACATTATGCCCAACATCTTATTTTGTTCCACTGAAGAAAGAAATAATATGAGTCTGGGGTGATAAATGATGACAAAATCTTAGTTTTTAGGTGAGCTCTCCATTCCATTAATTTACATCGGCACAGAATTCGTATCATTATAGTAGCTTTTATAGACATTAATCAGTCATTATCTCAATTGACTAGATCATAACTTCATCTAACAGAGAAAAAAAGAGACAAGGTGAGAAAATTGTCTCTCTGTTGAGATGAAAAGAGACTCACTCTCTCAGCCTTGAGAAATGAGCGCACTGTTGGGGTAAGACTCGGAATGCTGTATTGTATTGAGGGTTGCCATGGCTACAGCGGATCAAAATTCTGAATCTTTGAGAAACGGCTAATCGCAAACAACACTCCAGTGCATTTACCTCCTGTCTGTATTCAAGCCCTCATATTAAAGATTCGTTCTTTTGCATTTATATGGCAACAGCACATTAGGTTTTGTGTGCTGAGCAAATGCTATTTGCTTCACAGTGCTTCTGTTTCTTTGCTTAATGCCTGTTTCACATGTTAAAAGCGCATTCACGTGGTACGCTTCTGATCTGATAGAACCCGTGAGAACTGATTTGTGTAGAATTTCTCCATTTCAAATCTGCACGCATAAACATTGATGTTTCATATCTGGTATCTGAGAGAACTATGATAAGGCACGATTGAAAGGCAATTCTCTTTTGACATTTGCGTACGAAAGAAAGACAATGTATGGAGTAGAAAAAGAGGATGGGAAAGATAGAAAACAAGATTTCTATAAACAATACAGGATGAAAATAGCAATTATAAAAATAATACAAATATTAATCATGTCGTGTTATCAGTAACCTCTTTTGTTATTCATATCACATTATAATGTGATATTAAAGCATATCATACACAGCAGACTGTGTTTAATACTCTGCTAACTGATCTGTCTACTAATATCCTTTTATAAAAGACAATCTCATTCGTTTCTTGAATTGAGCATCCTTGTGGTTTCTAGAACTTCCTGTAACAAAAAAAAAAGTTAATAAGGATTCAAACATATCCTGAGGAAGAAAAACAGAGACATTGATTAAAATACATTGCAAGAACATTTGAATTTCACGAATACATCATTTGAATAAACAGGACATTTAACACAAATGTCCTGGAAGGGGAGAGGGTGAAAGTACAGACAAAAACCAAAATGTGTGCAATAATGATTGATATGCTCAGTGAAATGAAGAAATGACTCATTCTCTCTGAAACACACTGGAACAAATACACTAAACGGTTGTGCCACATTTGTTTGCAGTAATTCAGAGCAAAATTCTGCGTCTTATTCACTAATCAACCACAATCCAGTTTTACAACGTGCTAAAATCGCACTGTGCCATATTTGAATTAAAATATTGTCATTTTTTTCGGAGCAAAAAAGCCTCCTCGCTATGGAGTATAAAATATGCCTTATTCACAATACTCGAAATTAACAAAAATTAATTAACGATCAAGTACACCAACAAGCTGTCTTCCAAACAATGTAATTGCCATACCCCGATTCACTATGGTAAGCCTATAATAATTATTTATATTTTTGAGCGGTCATGAGGATAGGATATATTATTGGACAGATAGTTAGCCAGGAAGCTCTCTTAGCGCGGTAGGACATTAGAAAGTGTTAGCTACTCTAATGGGGCATTTTATTGTGGATGATGATACTGAAGTGCATGATTTCATCTTCAAGAAAGAAAAATTGAAAACAATAAACAATACCAATCTTTAAACCAGTTACTACCTTAGTCTATTTGCCTGCTTGCTATGTTATAATAGTTTCCACCGCTTGACTTTATCTGATATGACCAGCAATCGTTATATCTAATGTCATCTTTGCCTAACTTTAGTAATGTTATTTATTTAGAAACAATTGTTTTCAATAAGTCAAAACAACAGCAGAAGATACGCTACTTACCTGCTAATGAGACATGGTATTTTCAGATATCTGATTTTCTTACTTTTTTTATTTAACTATTATTTCTTTTGAGGGGAGGGGGCGAGATTTGTTGTTGTTAGTGACGTTTGCTCTGATAAGTTGATCATCTGTAACCATGGTTACACCAGTACTTCTCAAACCATCAGACTCATCCGCGCAGGAGAGCAGAGCCAAAGCCCGACTGATGGAATTACCAAAACAATATTCCTCCGCAAGTAACTTGCAGTTCTGTTTAAACCGCAGGAGGGCCAAAAGTTACATAGTGTAGCTTTAATTAAAAAGACGTTTGTGTGAATTTTTTTGCAGTCATCGCACACAACGAACCACTCAGAACCAGCTTGCATGAAGGGGAATTGCGGCAATCAAGTTGCCTTCAGCAAAGATTTTTTGCAGTGTTTACCCAAACTGATTACATAACTTCTTTAGAGAATCGGCGCAAATAAACAACGCTATGAATGGATGCAATGAATTTATAGTGAATAATCAACAGATTTTTGGGCTTATTTGTGCTGATTTTGGGGCGGATTTGCATTGCTCCTTTTGCAGATTGGTGCTAAAACAAAGAGAACTAACAACGCAAACAACGACCGCAATGTAATTATAGTAAAAACTATTTTTTGCCATATTTGCAATGTTATCGGATTCGCACGCAATGCATTTATAATGGATTCTCGGCCGTTTTTTTTTTTTTTTTTTGCAGCATATTTACGCTGTTACTTGATTTGCACAATTCTTGTGGCGAATCAGTGCCAAAACAATGCAGATAGCCTATACAAATAAAAAACGGGATCAATGGCCGCAATGCATTTATGCATTTTATTTTTTTTTGCCATATCTGAAATGTCACCCGATTTACATAATTGCTTTAACAAATGGGGTGATATAGCAACTCAGCGTGTGCACACAATCAATGCTATCAATGGCTACAATGCATTTATTTTGAATTCTCCCAAGATTTTTGGAGCACTTTTGTGCTGTTGCCTGATTTGCATAATTACTTTTGCGAACTGGGTGCTAAAACAACGTAGACATTGCATAAAAACAAACATCACCATCAATGGCCACAATGCATTTATAGTGAATTCTCGCCAGATTCTTTGGCCATTTTAGTGCCATCATCTGATTTGCACAATTCTTAGCGAATCTGGTCCTAAAACAACACTTACATCACTATCAAAGTCCGCAATGCATTTATTGACAGATTTATTTAGGGGCGGAGGGCCATATGTTGTTACCTGAGCTGCATAGCTCCTTTAATGAATAACTGCTAAAACATCGCATACACCATATACAAATAAAGAACACAATCAACGGCCACAATGCATTTATAATGACTTCCTGACCTGCAGATAGATAGTGTGCAAATAAACATTATCAGTGGGCACAATGCATTGTTAGTGAATTCCCACCACTCAACTCAAACAAATGCACGTTTCATTTTCAAAACCAGTGGGAAGCATGCATCTACTTCCTTACATAACCACCATCAATTACCGAGTGAACTGAAAGAAGGCAAAGACTCCTGCTATCTCATAAATGAACACTTAGCACCTCCGAGTTCAGCGGCCATCTCCATAAAGTCTTCTGCTTCTCCATCATAGTTGTGATTAGGGTGTTAAAGTGCTGTGGATGTCAGACCTGGGCGGCAGCACTCACCGTTGTCTACAAAGCTCAGGGGGACGACACATCCAGCTATCTGAACCTCACCACGATTCTCAATGGGCCACCTCTCAACAACCTGTCACTTTGTAGAACCGGACAACAGGAGCACAGATAAGAGCAACTACACCAGCAATCACGCTGTAGAACATGGAAATTGTCAAACACTTTTATGGTAAGTGCTGTGCGGGTTCCCAAGCACGTGGGTTGTGGCTTTAGAACTCACCACTGAACTCAACATAGATAACATAGACGCTCTCAACATTTCCAGGTCAGACTAGATATCTCTTGAGCTTGGATTAGAAATAGTAAATTTGATCATGGCTTGGGACCTTAACATTTAAAATGACTCAAATCACAATAGTATGTACAACTATTGTAAAGGTCATTCTACAATCTACAGAAATCGTGGTGGCGGATGCTGTCACTTCCAGATGGCTTTGTACTGCAATGTACACAATTCCTGTTAAACACTTCTTGCTACTGTAACTTTGAATACTCTAGTATAAATGAATGCATTATTAATTTTACAATGTTTTAATTTCATGTTCACATCTTGAAGCACGAAATTGTGGCTGCAAATGTTGCTTTGCTTGAGGCAAAATGTTGCGTCTTTTCCAAATTGAAAAAGATATTGAATAATTTACATAAAAACAATCTTCATTAATTAAAATCAGTGGTGTTCAAATGGAAAGTTCACCCAAAAATTGCATTTCTGTCATCATTTACTCATGACTTAACCCTTATGTTGTTCCAAACCAATATGACTTTCTTTTGAGGGACACATAAGATGTTAAGGAATGTTAGACTCATTTTTATGGAATCTATTCTCCATAAAATGAAAGTGAATGGTGACTGAGGTTAACATTCAGCTTAAGTAAATTACGAAATGATTGGTGAACTTTGCCCTTAAGGTTATGGATTTCTTAAAATCCTTAACACTAAATATGAACAATCATAATAGTTACGCAAACACCAATAGCTAATTTACAAAATGTAACTCGATGCAAATTTGGCTTTGAGTGCTCAGATCAGATGAAGCATGGTAATACAACATTAAGCAGTGTGCAGTTAATTTTAAAAGTATAAAAGGATACATGAGATGCACAGATGCAAGTATTCTTCAAAATTGTTGGGTCACATACGTAGACATTGGGTGCAGTATTGGGCCTAATTTTAACAATTGATATAAAATAAATACAAATATACTATATTAAGTCTAAAGTAGAAGATGCAAGTGATAATTAGTGAATTTCAAATTGTGATTTCAATGGCTCAGCCCTAATCCAGATGGGGATGAGCAGGCCCAGACGGAATCTGCACGCTCAGAACTCCACAGAAAGCAGATTTCTGCAGAATTGCAACATCCATCATTCATAAACGTTCTATACATTTCCCATCTCTTGCATGTTTGTTTAACAAAATATTTTGGCTAATTTCATGATGTTTTTAGCTACCAATAAAAGTGTAGTACTCTCAGGTACATCTAATCGATTTGGCTATTTTTAAATCCCTTCCGCAGAATGCCTCCCTAAACATCAGCGCAGAAAATGCAAAAAAAGTCAACAGATACCATCTGGGCCTGGGGATGAGTGACCTTTGTAGAAGGCGAGTTCTTGAGGCTGGGCCATCATTGCGCATTAAATATAACGTTTCTAAGCACAAAGACAGGAGGTTTGATGTGCTTTTTGAAGCCCATCCGCTAGCAGTAAACAAGGAGGAGTGATAATTGGGGGAGTTGGGGGTATTGGTGGGGTTGCACAGCTTTCCATTGAGGGGGAAAATAAGAATTTGCTACTACCTGAGATTGATGTTGGGAAAACAATATTTTATATTATCTTTACACGTTCTAAATGTTAACAGGAGCCAGTTGGTACGCGATAGCTGTGCAGTATGTGTAAACCTCACTCCCCTGGTCTCAAGAGGTGCACTAGTGGCTGACACTAGGTGCTGTAGCCTTTACACTCCTTGTTAGCTGGCTCGACTTCCATGCCAGCTGATGCCGGTTCGATTCCAGCTCAGAGCGGGTTGAGCAGGACCAGATATATAAAGAAAATTTGTGTGATACTTGCACATGCAAAATTCATTTTAGGTGGCTGCCAGGACGTCACTATGCGGCTCAACTCTTCTAAGTGTGCTTTAGTATGTTGCAATGCAGTTCGCAGTGTGTTCTAGACATTTCTTGGTAGTTGCTAGGGTGTTCTGTGTGATTTTCAGAGCATGACTATGCAATTGCAAAGGCATTTTTAGTGTTTTTTTTTTTAGAATGTTGCTATGCAGCTTAAAGTTAGGGCATTGCTAGGTAATTGCTAGGGAGTACAGGGTGGTTGCTAGGGCATTGCTAGGTGGTTTCTCAGGTGTTCTAGGTGGTTGCTAGGGCATGGCTAGGGTGTTCTGGGTGGTTGCTAAGGCATTTTTGGGTGGTTGCTTGGGCATTATGTTGTTGCCAGTGTATTTTTTTATGGTTGCTAGGGTATTTCTAGGCTGTTGCTAGGGTGTTCTGTGTGGTTACTTACTGGCTTAAGTCAAATGAGCCCACCCCAAAATCTTTTATATCTTAGTCTCAAGGAAAAAAAGGCAGAATTTTATCAGAGTCTAGTTAGCACAGATGGGCCACTTCTATTAAATTGAATGGGAGAAATTGGAACACCCAACGGATGTAGAAAAGGAAGTCCTGCCTTAAAGGTAAATGAGCCAATTATCTTTTAGATACAGACATTGCCTGTCAATCAACTCGAGAACACACTATGCTGATGTGTTTTAGCTGTTTTCCATAGAAATATCTGCCCAGCCTGCCCAGGAGCGTTCCAAAGATGGCGGCAGAGTGAACGTTCTTGTCTTGAAATGGACTTTGATGTGACCCTCAGACACCATTCGCTTTCATTGTGGAAATAATGAAGGGGGAAAAAAATTAATGGTGACTAAGGCAAAAATTCTGTCTAATTTTGAGTTCTATGGAAGAAAGTCAAATTGGTTTGTAACAAAATTAGGGTGAATTAATAATGACAATTTTCATTTTTGATTAAACTATCCCTTTAAGTCATAAACAGCAGAACTGACTGCATCTTCCCACTAATATAGAGACAGCTTTACACAAACAGGCACACATCCAATTTGGCCCAGTCTATTTAAACCAGCATCCTGCGCAACAGTGGGTATTGAACTCTGTTCTAGTCTGGGATGCAGAATGAAATCCATCCTAACACCCCAGCAGGTGGAGCTGGCCTGGATGCTGACATCATGGGAAGAGAGCCGAAGTCTGGAGGGGGTAGGGGGTCTTTAGCCCAATTAGGACACATGGATCAGCGAGCCAAGCCACAGCTATGTGCATCTATTTGTCAGTGAAAGAGGCTATGGCAGCAGGCACATGAAAGAAGGTACGACTTCTCTTGAGCACAGCACAATCTGCCACTAGTGCCATACTCTACATTAAAGGGACAGCTCCCCCAAAAATAACAATTCTGTCACTATTTACTCCAAACCCATATGACTCTCTTATGTAGAACAGAAAAAGATGCTTTGTGAAAATCATTGATCACTTTCGTTATAAAAAGAGTGGACATGTTATACTTCAAAGATAAGAAAGAATAGGAAAAAATAGGAAAAAAGTCATATGGGTTTGGATCGAAAAACAAGTGTGAAAATTATATAATGGTGAACTATTCCTTTAAGAATTAGATCCCTGTACCTAAATACACACCAAATGTAACTGCAAATGTAGTGTGTCTAAGCGCAATCCAAATTGGCAGGAGGTGTAATAACATTGCTTAGTTGCACCTGAGGTTGACTTAATTGCCAATGATGCTCTACGGATGTCTGAATAAGAAGCATTGCAATCTGTTTGTGCCAAGCCTGGTGACTGATATAAGGACCACCGGCTAATAAAGGATGCCAACAGCTTGCTAGTTACATTATGAGATGAACATATGAGCACAGTCTACTCTAAAACAAAGGAAGGATGTCTGGGCTGAATCCCAAGTAGCATTGTACTGCAAGACAGATAAGGATCAGTGCATTCAACTACAATGTATGCCAAAAGTTCATGGATGCCATACAATTTCTTGTGGATTTAAAAAGTATGCATCCATGCATGCATTTGGATTATCATTGCCCACATCCCTTGCATTACAATGGGGGATGTATTGTATCAAGTTGCAATTTTATGATGCAAAAGCACATTAAATGACCAAGAGTATGTGGACACCCCCTTCTAAAAAAAGTTAATACAGTATGCTATTCATGCTTGGAGGTGTGCGAATTGGGATTCAGCCCTAGTGAGCAGAAAGGCTAGAAATGTATCCACACCTTTGCCTTGATTTGTGCCTAAAGGCTTTTAGGTGACCTGGTGAGGGGTTAAGTGTGTGGCGATGTTGTGCAATGAAAGACTGGCCTATTTTCACAACGATACCATGCACCCAGGGAAGAGAGGTTGTAAGGTGAACAACATGTCAAGCTCACGATTGCTATATCTTCTCAAACGTACAATGACAGCTCAATTGCAGATTCTGATGCTTTGACTCTCAAGCCTTGTTAGACAAACAGGGCATACTGATATATAGCGGGCTCAAGTGGAATATCATTTCAGTGCTTTTCAAGTGTCAAAAGTCATTTGTAGCACTCTTACATTTCAGGACTTCAGATGAGATAACCGAAATGCTACTGGGGCTCAACTGTTAGTCGGATAATCTCACAGACCACAATCGCCCAATCTAGGGCAAGTCTTCCAACTCATTTGCCCTGCTTCCTGCTTTGTATTCTGGTTTTATTGGAAAGTTCCAGCTTGCTTTGCAAACCATGTTACCTATTGCAGTCACTGTTGACGAGACAAAGAAAAATCAGAAGACCATTGATGCAGGGCAGCTGGCACCTCCTGCAAAAACATGCCTTGGGCTAGAACACAGACAACTTGTTGGACTCCATCTCAATCCAGAGCTGAAATCACGTCCCATTGGGACTGCTTCCAGACCAAGCTGAAATGCCTCTGGAAGGACATACCGCTCGGCTGCTGGAGTCTGCTGGATTTTTCTTGGAGAGCTGCCACATTTGCACAAGTCTGAAAGTGGATTGTCTGTACCAGCCAATTGCAAAGGTAATGCAACCACTTTGGATTGGGAGGGAAGTTTGGTCGGCTTAGACATGAGCATTACAAGGCCTTTGCTTCCACCGTTATTGAAGAAAACAGCTCTTTCCGTATTGATCAACACTGCCGTTAATACCGCTGACTGAACCGCTTCAAAGCAAGATGCTTCAGTTTCCATTTCAGTGTAATACGCCAAGTCTCCATTGAAGCCAAAGGACCTTGAAAGTTGTACAGCACAAGAGGACCATGACAAATGCAAAGCTGTCGCACTAGCTTTGTCATAGCACCTAAACTGGGCAAATACTGGCTAGCCAAAATGGAAATGAAGTTTTGTTCCAATTAACAGCGTCTCTATGAAGTGTAAAATTCTCCTTATATAGTCGAAAGGAATATCTGTAGAAGTTCATGTCAATTGATGAAATTCATTAATTAGGAATGCCTTTTAAGGCCTTGAAATGCATTCAACACTTAAGTCATACAGATAAGGGGTTTTGAGTATGATAACAAAAAACTACATTTATTATAAAATTACCAGTATTTTTAATACATTTTCGTAAATATAAATGCACATAGTATATAATACTTGCAAGTGCATTTATCTAAAATATATTATTATATATTTAAATCAATATAAATGGTATAAATTGTCTAACCTGAACCCCCTAAGCTTAGCGATAAATTACTATTGCAATGTTTAGTGTAAAAATAAATGTGATTTGGTTAATTTACAATATGTAAATGTCATAAGGGAATGTTTCGGGTTCAATATAATTTAAGCTCAATTGACAGCATTTGTGGCATACTGTTGATACCACAAAAAATTATTTCCACCCATCCCTGGTTCATTTAAAAGAAAAGCAGTAAGGCCATTCACAATAGAAGTGAATGGGGCCAGTCCATGAATATTAAAATACAAATTCTTTCAAAAGTATAGCCAAAAATTTTACATATTAATATGATTTTAGTGTGATAAAATTGCTAACTTACCTTATCTGTGTAAAGTTATATCCAATATTAAAATTGTGTTGTCTTGATGATGTTGTCTTACCTGTAATCTGATAAACAAGGTAACACTGGTAAATCCCTTATTTTTTTTTTCACACTAAAATTATGTTAACACATATAGTGTTTCCATATTTTGGCTAAACTTGTGGAGGTAAAAATCGCATTTGAATATTTATGAACTGGCTCCATTTGCTCACATTTTAAATGCCTCACTGTAACCACAATATTTTTCTTTCTATTTTTTTTTTAACGTAGAACGAGTCTGATTTATTTTTTGTTGTAATCAACACTATGGCACAAATGCCATACTTGCACAAATGCCATACTTGACTGAGCTTAACTTGTAATACATGGTCATTATAATGACATTGTAACAGACACATAGGCCTCCAGTATCTGGAGTGTTTTATACTCATACACTTTCCAGAGGAAAATTAAGCTGAATAAAATTTGCACCTAAACCCTAAAATGCCAGAATATCCGGGGAAGTCCACTTCATAGGGCACTACTGATTAACTAGGACATACTCTGAGAGTTAGCACATGTAATTAACCAGCTAAAGCACACCAGGGGAGTACAAACACACCACATCTGCAGAACAACCCCAAAACTGAACACGTCCCTTACCTATCAAATCTACTGTCTGTTTAGGAGCATAAATGAACAACAATAACAGGACTTGATTTAGGTTCTGGGTTTAGTCTTCTGTTCAGGAACTGGGAAGAGATACTTTCCCTATTCTAATCTCACCAGATATACCCCCCGAGCCCAGAATATCCCAAGATAAATGCAGAAATTGACAATGCTCTTGCTGATTGGCAACAGATTCTCTCTCTCCCGCTTTCTTTCCTCCTCCGTTGCTAATCCTCTTACCACAACTCCATTGGCCTTTTTATAATAAATAAATAAAAAACTGTGCTGTTTTACCCCATGCTTGCCTGTCTCATATGTGCTACTATGTTGCTCAGTACATACATACAGTGCTAGTCTAGCATGCTAGCATAACATACTGGAGCTAAACATTGAAAATGCCACATCATAAAGCAATATTGCAACTGGGTCATTCTTACTATGCATGCAACAGTTGCATGTCTCATTTATGGCCTTAAGTTATTGGATAAAATATTTAACTAGCATTTTTTTTTATGACAAGAAATCATTTTAGTTAGTTGTTGTTTTTTTAGTTTTTGGTCATAATATCAGAATAAAGTTTTTTATTTTGAATAATGTTGGTTTTAGCAGATACTGCAATTTTTTACAACAGTTTGTCCTTCTAAAATTAGAAACTATATAACTGAAATTTATATATATTTATATATATAGAAATCGGCAGTTTCTAATAAAAAAAATAAAATTTTATATATTGCTATTGAGATATATATATATATATATATATATATATATATATATATATATATATATATATATATATATGTGGTGATTATTCATTTGTTTCTGATCAAAATTTAAAACAAAAAATACTTAAATAACTATTATTGCTAATTAGTAATCAATTTGAGGTTTTTCCCTATACAGTATATATCCTCAATATCACTTTCCATCCTGTTAATCTTTTGTAAAACCTGAATAACTAAAAAGGCAGTTCCTTAATGACATTCTCCTCCAGGAAGTTACATCATTTTTGGTGGGAAACTACAACACAAACATCAATAAGTATGTTCAATGCATTTGATGAATTCTACGGTGTTTTATGCCATTAGTTCGTTTGTCTCTTTAAAATAACTCCATCCGGTTTGAAAAAAGAAAGGAATCAGAAATCATTATGACATAATGAAAACTCCAAAAGATGTTTAAAAGTGACTGCATAATAAGAATGACCAATTTGGTTTAAGATTCAAGTCTATTGCCATTTCATGACTAAATGCATTGGCAGTAGCTTTTATAAAACTTTGAATTATAGGAGTCACCATATTACCAATAAGTTGAGCATTCAGCTCTATGCATCTTCATTTATGTGTCATGCCTATTTATGAACAGAAGCCATCTTCAACAAATTCATAAGAAGCAATGTTGCGAGTGAAATCCACTGACGGTTATGTTTTGAGTAGTTTAATAACTCTTGGACTAATCTAATCTATTCAAAACTGCTATGCATCTGTAGCCTCGTATAATATACACGGAGCAGAAAAAAGGAGAATAAAATAAAAAGCTGCACTTCTTGCAGTTCTACCTACGCAAATCACACTCACTCTCAAACTATCTTTGTGACATGCTACGTATTCAACACGATCATTCTCCACAGACACACAAAAGGACTTGATGTGTATTTGGAGCATTAGAATAAAATGATGCACAGGGGGCTGCATTCAAAATCAATAAAAAAGTATAGAAAAACAGACACTGGAAACAGAACAAATCCAAGACATGCAACTGTCTTTCATCACCATAGACAATACCTTCATCTTCATCACCGTCGTTATCTGATAAATCCTCGCCCTGTTTTTTGGAATGGTTTCCTGTTAGTAAAAGCAAGGGAAAATACAGAGAAGCACAGGAAAATTCAAAATAGCTTGATCACCAAGACAAGAGATGAAAAAAATGAATCCATTACAAAGACAACTGCCAGTGATTATCATTAAACAGATGTAAAGGAATTGCTCACCCACAAATGACAATTCTGTCATCGTTCACTCACCCACATATTGTTCACAATCCACATGACTTTGTTTGTTATTTTAAAGATGTTAAACAGGATGTGCTCTCACATTCACTTTGACCATTTATAACCAGTCGCTTTCATTGTGTAACCACAATTCTGAAAAAGTTGGGACAGTATGAAAATTGCTAATAAAAACAAAAAGGAGTGAAAAAGCTGAAAATTCCGGGACATCCCTGAAAAAGACGGTGTTGGATGGCAGTATATGTTGCTCTAAACATTTTGCATATCTGTCTACATTAATGGTGCCCTCACAGATGTACGAGTTACCCATGCCATGGGCACTGACACACTCCTGGCCCGTACAGACACTGGCTTTTGGACCTGACGCCGATTACAGCTTGGATGGTCCTTTTCCTATTTGGCTCGGAGAACACAACGGCTGTGTTTTTCAAAAGCTATTTGAAATGTGGACTCTCCAGACCAAAAAACACGATTCCACTTTTCTACTTTCTATCTAATATGAGACCAAGCCCAGAGAAGTTGGCAGCGCCTCTGGACAGTGTTGATGTATGGCTTCTGCTTTGCATAATAAAGTCTTAACTTGGATCTGTGGATGCAGCAGCGAATGGTGTTGACTGATGAAGGTTTACTGAAGTAATCCCAAACCCATGTTCAAGAGCACTGTAGAGGGTGAAATGCCCAAAATACTTCCAATTTGTCTTTGGGGAACATTGTTCTCAAAGTGCTGGATTAGATTCTCAAAGTGCTGAAGCATCTGTTGGCAAATTTACAAGTCTCAAACGATCCTTGCTCTTGAAGGACTCGGCTGTTTTTGGAGGCTCCTTATATACTATGACGCAATCACCTGTTTAACATCACCTGATTCACATTGCCTTCATTTAAATCATCAAATTGTTATTAGTCTTAAATTGGCCGTCTCAACATCTTGAGCATGTTGCAATCATCTGATCTGAAATTACTGTACATAAAAAAAAAAAAAATGAAATTCACAAGGTAAAACATCATATAATGTTTATTTGTAGTGCTTTCAATACAGCAAAGGGTGAATATAATTTATAAATCACTCCTTTTTGTTTTTATTAGCATTTTTCATACTGTCCCAACTTTGGGGTTGTATGAAGAAAAAAAGGATGCAATGAAAGTAAATGTTGACTGAGTCTGCCAGTCCAAAACATCTGGCCTAACACCTCCTTTTGTGTTCAAAATAGTGGTTTGGAACTGCATGAGGTCAAGCAAACGATGTTTAAGGGTGAGCTATCCCTTTAATTAAATTACATGTAACTGGCCAATAACATAAACCACTTTAATGTACAAACTGACTGTTCATTGATACAGAATCAAGTGTACATAATGTGCTTCAAACAGAACAAAACCTAATAAGAGGTTCACATTTTGGTTGATGTTTGGTTAATTTGTGTACATTATTGAACAGTAGTGAAAATAATTACAAATTGCGTTCCGCCCTCTCATTAAGTCTGTTCATAATATTACAAATCATAATTACAGTCTTTATTTTATATAACAAATCAATATACAGTACATTGAGCGCAGTTCATTTATTTAAAATAAATCACAAACTGTTTAAAGTGTCAAGAGTATACCCCAATATAAATAAATAAAATGCATCAACATGACAAGCAACAATTTGCAATGAGAATACTCCATCATCAGGCTTTCTTGTTAAGCATTTATTAAGAATATAGATTTGCCTCTGCGTTTCAAAGTGCAATAATTTCAACATTAGCGTTTATTTCAATTGAATCCATTAGTTATTGCCAGCACTTTATCCAACCACATCACCAATGTCATCAGCTGTGTTTGTACAGAAACAGTTGGGTCAGCAGTTACAGAATAATAATAATAATAATAATAATAATAATAAACTGCTTATGGTGATCATGATTTTGCCAACATATTTCGTAGGTCATATAAGACAACATTTGTGTCAAAAATGACTTTAGGACTTTAAAGTACAAAGGAAGATGTTTTATATTGTGGTCTACTATGTGTCTAATGTTAAAGCATTAGAGGTGGCAGCTGTGATACCTGGGGCGAGAAATCTCTGTCACTTCAAATGCCCTTTAATGTGTATCTGGATTGAGTGCTGTTATGTTACGGTTGCCATGCACATTATTATCTTTAAATTAGGTTATTCACAGTTCAAACTTTTCCAATGCCAACGAATATAACATTTTAAAAAACCCTGGACTTACAGCATCATCAACCAATGATTAAATCAACCAATGGATGATGGCAGATTTGATGTTATTTCTTTTACAAAGGGTTTGCATATTTTACAAAGTCAAATGATACATTTACTTCATTTCCTGTTATTCAGAATCAGCACAAGGAATGGGAATCGTAAAGGATTTAATAATGATTCTGATTCTGGCTGATTAACGATTCCATTAGCAAGCCATTTAATCATTTTGATGAAGCTAACATTCATTTACGACACTTATTACAAAAGTAAAGGCTTGCGGTTCGGTGAGTAATTCAAGAACAACTCTGACCGATTCAGTGGCTGAGTGATTCGTTAGAGCGATTCAAACAGTTAACATGAATTTAAGAGTCTTTATAACGACTCAATACATTTTTTGTCTTTTTTCGTTTTTTAATTTGCATTGCGTTTAGCTTAGCTGAAACATAATTTATTTTGCTGTGTGTTGTGTTGCAATGCCGCTAAATAGTAGTGCAGGAAACACTGCCAGAGTATTATAGTACAGTGTTTCATTTGAATCGAATACAGATGTTCAAGAACTATCAACAAAACCAACTTTGGCCAAATACACACTAATTCGTTTTTGTTTTCGGTTTCCTAACATCATAGTTTCTGAAGTATGCTGTAATGGAGAACATTTTTCAAAATGTTTTCACAGGAGTAAACAGCGAAAATAATGCATTTTTAAAAGGAAATTTAGTGTGGACGTGGACTACATGAAGATCATTTCGGATCAGTATTTGCTTTCAAAATGGATCTGGTTCTTAAATGAATATTCCGGGTTAAATCCAAGTTAAGCCAAAGTTTTTTAGCTAGTCACTTCACTCGGCGGCCATCTTTGGGGCGCTCAGGAGGAGCTATTTTTTCTATTTAAACAAGCAGCCTGCCAGTGCAGCTCCTGTCTACTTCAAAGGAGAAATAAATCTTGGAAATCACTACTTTTGGAGATTCACATTCTTTGTGCATATCGCCACCTACTGATCGGAGCTGGTCAAAGGTGTTGATTTATAGCAAAAAATTAATTCAAAACGTATCTGTTTCTCACCCAGCCCTATCATATCACTTCTGAATACATGGATTTAACCACTGGGTTCATATGGATTACTTTCATGCTGGCTTTATGTGATTTTTGGAGATTCAAAGTTCTGTTAACAATTCACTTGCATTATATGGACCTACAGTGCTGAAATATTCTTCTAAACATCTTAATTTGTATTTTGCAGAAGAACGAAAGTCATACAAATCTCGGATGGCATGAGGGTGCGTAAAGAATGAGAGAATTTTCATTTTTGGGTGAACTATCCCTTTAACATGATTGTAGTGCGATAAAATCACTAACCTTTTCGGTGTAAAGTTCGAATCTAATTTTACAACTTTGTTACAATGACAACATAATGCTGTAAACCCCAAATACTAAAACGACCATAAAAATAACAGTTTAAACAACTTGACAACTCAGGAAAAAAATAAATAAATAAAATGTAACTGAAGAATTAATAGAAATGCTTTTATAAAATGATTTAATTTCCATGGCAAGTGCATTCTAACCTCGATTTCTGCTTTTTTGAAGAAAAGGAGGGACATGTCAAAATTGATTTTTGTGGTAATCACCATTATGCCACAAATGATTGAGCTTAACTTGTAATGAACCTGGCATAATTCTTTATTAGTTACCAATTCTAGATTCCCAACAATTCATCACTACAGCACTTTATATTATCGTGATATTAAGATCAGAGAATGGCAGCCCATCTGGTACACTGTCTCCATGCACTCCTGTTTTTACAGAGTGCTTAATGCATCCGGTGTGACCTATGTGTCAGTGTAAAGAGCTCACTGAATGTAAAGTGCACCCCTTTCTAATGAGCAGGAGAAGAGGGTCAAAGTGACAATGGATTGAGCCCAGATTTACATATCGGAAAGGTCACGATGTGGTGAGGGACTTATTGACACCTAACAATCCAAGATGGTATTCACTTTACTGTCTGTCTCAAATCCGCCAGTAGCATTTCTTGCCTTCTCTGCTTCACATTCTCATTCATTCTTTTAGAAGTACTATTTTATATTTTTGCTTCTTCTAGACACAAATTTAAATGTGATGTACTGACTCAGAGGATGGCAAAGTAAGGTTAGTCATTTGCAACCCATTTTACTTCCATAATGTATTTCTGAGTGTACCAGGAGATATATATATATATATATACACTTTCGTTATGTGCTATTATTGCTGTAACCTTTATTATATTAACAGCTAACTTTTGGCATTACTTAAAAAAAGGAATAGATAGAAGCCAAAAATGTATAATAATAGATAAATAAATAAATAGCTATTTGGCTATTGGTTAACATCATTCCCCCAATCTGTGCAACATAGGGGATGTCAGCTGGAAAGAAAAGAACATTTATTGGCAGAGCAAGCTATTATTTTTTTGATTAGGGATGCACCGATACCACTTTTTCTCTTCCAATTCCGAAATCGGAAATCTCAGTATGGGCCGATACCGATCCGATACCAGTGTTGTTTTTGCATAATCAGTTTAGAATATCTTTACATTATTGTGTGGATATAATTGGGGGTACTCTTTAATATGTAAAGAAACACAAACCTCTAACTACACATTATTTCAATATAAATGCATAGATTATTAAGAAACACTATATTATTAACTAGTATACTGGATAATGTAGCAGCAAAATTAACATTAATTCCAGTCTTCAATAGCAAATAATTTTTTTTTATTTTTAACAAAAAAATTTCAACTTGTATCTGGACTTTAAAGGATTCAGATCTCTTTTTTGTTAATTTAGTTGTAAGATATCAGCAAATATTCAACTTATATATTATTATCATTTGTAAACAAATAATAATATATTATAATAGTAATATATCTTAATCGTGCACCTTTAACTTTTAAACCCTCACACTTTTATTTTGACATTCTGAACTCTCCAGGACGTCCTGTATGTGTCTGTTTGTAGGCAAGTTCACAGTAGCTTAATTAGCTTCTTATTTAAATTCTGGTCAAATGGTCCTCCAGTGCCATTCTAAATGCATATTATAAGTGAACCGAACTATTAAGCATCTACATTTGAGATGTTGTTTGCGAGTAGCGCTCAAACATTGAAGCGTGAAGGCTAAAAATAGCCGCGAGTGTGTGTAAACAGAGCAGCGCCACTCACTGACGCGCTGGAGCTGCGCGTGCATTTTATATATTTACTTATTAAACAGCCTTTTGTGATTCACAGAGCTATCGAACATCTTCAAGTGGCTTTGAATAAAATGCACGAGTCATATGAACTACTTTAATTGTGCTTTTATGATGTCATTTTTTGAGCTTGACAGTAATGAACATGACTAACACACAGTATCGGATTTGGATTGGGCTTGTCTTACCGATACCCGATCGGAGCTTCATTATCGGAGCGGCGCATCCCTAATTTTTATTTAAAAGATTTGTATTTTTTGCTTTGGAATAACATGCACTGACGAATCATGCACAATGAGACCAGGAACTTGTATACAAAAGGTACATTTTCATTCATGTGGAATTTAAAGGTTAAGGAGACTATAATTGTAGAAAGAAGGAGAGCCAAAAATTGACACCAGGCCTTTGTAGCCTAGAAGACTTTTATATCTCAGGCCTTTTGTTTTAATTTAGTTTTAAGTGCTGGATAAATAAAGGACTGCATTATGAGGTGTCTTTGCCATTAAGTGCTACAGCAATAACTGAGAGTGATGCATAGAGCCCTTATGAAAAAAAGAACTGTGGTCCTGTGGTCTGCCGACCATGATTACAATAAAATCACTGAAATATTTCGATCGTCAGCAGTTTCTGAAGAACGTTATTGAAGAAATGCCTTCAGTTTATTTAATGACTCTTAAAGGAACAATTTACCACAAAGTGAGAATTCTGTCATTATTTACTAACCCACTTGTCTTTCTAAATTCATATGCAGTTATTTTAGTTAAAATTATAGTTATTTTAGTTATCTCCATACAATAGCAGTCATTATAGCGACCACATCTTTCAAGCTCCAAAAAGGGCATAAAAGAAACACAAAAGTCATCCATGCAACTTTTACCCTAGTCTTCTGAAGTCATACAAAAGATTAGTATGAGGACCACACTGAAATACATCATTCACTGATGTGTGTCCCCTCTGCCGAAACTTGCTTAAAGCTTGCGTTCGCATCGGGAATTTAAATTGTCTCATTACACACACTCAAGAACCAGTGACGTTTTGCCGTTAGTTACATTGACACACTGCTTTTGAATCTGGATGCACAACTGGAATATATTGCAGGAGTCGTATGGACTACTTTTATGATACATTTCTGGTGTTTTTTTTTAGGCCTGTGTATTGATAAAAATTACCTGATTTCGACTTGATTCCGATTCAAAACTCTCGATTCCGGTTTCAATACGTTTTGATTCGACTGCGATTGATTTTGGAATATTTCAGTTATAATGTCCATTTTGTATAGATATTAAAGAAGTTGTCTCTTAGCTCATGCTGCAAATTATACCAGGAACCTTCTAACTTGGTACATTATAAATATAATCATAAAAAAAAAAAAAATTAACAACAGGGTTAAAACTATGCAGTTCAATTGCTATTTTTGAACAGATTTAATAAACACAACCAAAACTCAAGTAAACTATTCTGATTTCAGCACAACTTGAATTGATTGTGATTCATTATGGTATATTTTAGCTATAATGTTCATTTTGCTTACATATGATATATATAGAAAATCTCTCTCAGCTAATACTGTAAATTATAAAGGAAACCTTCTAACTTGGTTGGGACGGTGCGGAGGGTGGGGCCGGGTCGTGATTCTACACACCCGGTCCCTTATCAGGCTAATCAAGCCTCCGAAAGGGATAAAGGCCGACTGCGAACGGTGGTGCAAAGAGAGAGGGCGTTTACGGGCAGCTGTCAGTCATATGTGTGTGTTTATGTCTTTTGGGTTAAGTTTGTCATTAAATATTATTTACTGTCAAGCTGGTTCTCGCCTCCTCATTTCCCTTTTTCCCTTTACATTGGGACTTTACAAAAATATCAATTAAAAACAATGGTTGCTGTTCAATTGATATTTTTAACAGATATAATAATAAACACAACCAAAACTGGTTAACTTTAAAGCAAAAGATCAATGTTGGAATTTTAAGAATCGATATCAGGATCACTCAAATGAAGATCTCAGTTAATGGGAAAATCGACATTTTTACTCAGCCCTTGTGTTTTTGTGGTGTCTTTGGTCTATGGTTGCTCCAAAACCGAAATGTTATGTCCGGCCCTGGTACCTCGGTATCGATACTAACCTCAGATGTTTTATGAAATTATACAGAAAATTATTGAAAAGAACTGCATAAAGTCTTATAGATAACTATTATGCATTTTTGTTTTAATTGGTTATGAATTCCATGGTAAATGTTATGATCAAATTGTGTTTAATGAAATACATACTGTACAGCTTTGATCAAATGAAAATATAATAATTTATTAATAAGTATTTATGCAAAAAAAAAAAAAAAGAAAAAAGCTGCACAACAGAGCTTTACAGTATTAATTAAAACAATCTGATTACCTGAAGCTGCCATGGCTGAATCACAACATATTGGTATTCAGCTTTTATGATATTGCTTACAGATAATAAGACGAATAATATAACCATTTAATAATATATTATTGTTTTATGAGTATTATTGCTACTACTTTGAATATTACACTTTTATACAGTAGTAATAGTTTTCTGTCGTAATGTCTTTCAGCTAACGCATCCAGTTAAATAAAGCTTTCATTTCAGCGTGACTTTTATTTTGAAAGACCTTTGAAGTTCTTCCTGTTTTTGAAGGGTTTGTTATATTAAACTTCCCGCATCTCGTAGCTGAAATCTCTGGTGAAAAAGGTAATTTAAGAGTTCACAGCTATTTGAATACACTAAAGATACTGCTCTGCGGCATCTTGGATCTACAGATGGACACTATTAGACACGCTGCATGAAAATCAAGCAGTAGTAGTGTACGTTGCATGTGTGTGTGTGTGTGTGTGTGTGTGTGTGTGTGTGTGTGTGTGTGTGCACAGCACGTGCATGCCTGTATGTGTGACGGAGATGACAGAGCAGAGAGGCACCTCTCATTCATTCTGTGGTGTGCAGCGCATGTGACTGTATATAATTTTATTAAATGACATCCTTCTGCTGTTTAATGATAACACTTGGCCATATCGAGACTTTTTTATTATTATTTTCAAATAGTCTTCCCTCTCACATTACATTTAGTTAGTAACAGTATACCGCACATCCCTACTTTGGCCACAACAAATTGTTGTTTAATGGAAAGAGCTGCGTGAATATTCTTAAAAACAAAATTGGTTTTCCATGGGAAAAAAATAGCATTGCTCTTACATAATTGAATTTGAGAAAGTTTTTACAAGCAATTTAAAAGTCTTTTATTCAGTTTCATTGAGCCAATATACATCTGTTGGATTAGGGCAAATCAATGTACTATATTAGTTTTAACTCAACTTCATTACGTTAGTCAAACTCAATTTACTGAGGTTTTGTTCAGTTAATTTCCTTATCTTGATCCAACTTAATTAATTTTAGTAATCATTAGTATATGCCAGGTGAGCAAGTGTAAGGACAGTGAAACTGTTGCATTGTCAATTTAATTGCAACTGCTTATAGAGCTAAGCAGCACTCAAATCAACTCAATTTCACTTGTAATTGAAAGTCCATCCTTAACCTAAACACAAGTGCCGTTCTTCATCATAATGGTAACCCCCAAAACTCCAGCGTAACAGACGGTCTTTTAAAATACCAATAAAACAGAACACTAACCAATCTTGCTCAAAAAATGCTTAAAATAACACTTAATTTCAACTCTTGTTTTCCCTATCCAGTCAATGGGAAATGGAAATCCCCTGCCCAGTTTTATTAATGGTACAACATAATAATAATAATAATAATAATAATTATTATTATTATTATGTAGTCCCAATTCAAATGCATTAAGTAAACTTCAGTTTTAAAAATGTATATGATAGAACACAATAAAATCAAATTGTGACAAATTGAAACTGAACACGCAGAAAAAAACAAAACAAAACAAAACAGTTTTTCAGGGCATTTTTAAAACAAGATTGTAGGTAAGTACATAACAACAGAATAATAGTTTTATGGTAACCGTTCCTTGAAGCAATAAAATGACCCGGCCCGACCTTGGAAGAATAACCATCCTTTTATATAAGCATTTGAAAGACTTGCGTGATGAACAGGCAGATATATACTGGGCCAGTGGGCAGTGTGGGACCCGAATGAAAACTTCCTGGATAAGCTGTGCCTTGCATTTCAAGTCGCCATGAATGAAGCGCCACTGGCAAAGACTCCACTCACGCCAGGTCTATACTCGACCACACAGTTAAAAAAGAGCTGCTCCATATCAAATAAAGGAGACATCCGCTTCTCTTGTGCTTTTCTTACTTAACTTCCTCCCACCCTTTCTCCATTTACGTCATTGCTGTTTGCCAATCAACTTCTCTTGCCTGAGGCTCCAATTGCACACACTTCAAACCTCCGAAAAGTTGAACTATCCAAACCGATTTCCATACTATTTTATTGTCCGTCTTCGCTCAGTCGAAGCCTAGCACAGATTCCAACATTTAGCAGTTAGCATCATGTTGGCAGATTGATGGAGTATGACGTCTTGTCCAATTTGTCTTTCTCGTGGAAAAATACAATTAAAATAACAATCATAATATATATGTTATTTTACACTCTACACTCTGAATGCATTGTACAATAAATCTCTTTTTTGATTCCACAATTCCCTTCTTTCAAACAATTAAATGGCAATAAAGCCTAAATTATAGCATGAATTTGTGCTTGCCAGCGGCCATTTAAAACATGACATGAATGGCTCCCTGAGAGATTTCCATACTGTGCATGCTTCATACCAAATGCGCAGCCAACATCTATTACTGTAAAAGAAGCAAATAAACACTTTGACCCTTTACTTGTGAGATAGTTTTAATGCAATCTTAAAAACACCCTTGAGGCATTAAACGTTCTATTAACGGCATGATCTATCTAAGAGAGAACTTCAACTGAATACATAAACAGATTAATCGCTGATGTCGTGTTTAGTCTACAGAATTCATTAGCCTCCTGCAAGGCTCAAAGACATGGGTTATAAAATCAGCCTTCAGACTGCACAGAATATAGAAAATATATTTAAGGCCATGTTTAATCTGATCCTTAAAATGAATGTAATATCAAAACCCTATTTACTTTATTAAAGGGATAGTTTACTCAAAAATGAAAATTCTGTCATTATTTACTTACCATCAAGTAGTTCTCTTATTTTTTTTTAATTCCCTCCCTCAACCACGTCATACAGAGACTACATGATCCAATTGATTTCCAATAGACAAAATCCTGCCGCAATTTTTTGCAAAATGTTTTAAAGAACATGTTTAACTCAGAAATACAACATTTTGTAAGTAAATCATATTGTAAGTAAAATGGGCAGAGAATGCTGTTTCTTTAAAGCAATATTTAAAAAAAAAAAAGATGATCTCAGTGAAATCGGAAACAGTAGGTTGACTATTCTTTAGCTAAAATCGGTCTTTGCTTACAGAAATTCTCAACACAGCCCACAGTGGCCAAAGAAGTAAATGAGTTCCATTTTTTTGGGTGAAATGTCCATGAGGGGGCGCCAAAAGCGAGTTGTAAAGAGAGATGTTTTCAAACGCAACCTCAGAATTACGCTCATCAATGCATCCTGGCTTTAACGCAGGATCCAAACCGGTGTATCCCGTGCTGCTGATGCAACACGCTTCCAGTCACACCACAAGGGAAGGTAAACATGCTTGAGCCGATGCAAAAATGTCTGATAGGCAATGGCACTTGCCAGTGAGCCGGCATAATGTAGCAGATCCGAGGGTACTGGAAGTCTTCAAGTGTAGAAAAGGAACTGGACAGGACACGCTCTCAAGATCAAATTAGGCTGCAAAATACCCTTTGAACTTGACATGGCAAAGCAAAACAACTGCAGTGAAAAAGCAATTTCATGCTTCATTTTGTGGAATTCTGAATCAAGATATCAAAGAGAAAGGAGAATTATAATTTGGTTATTTACTGTTGTGCTTTTGCATCCTCCAACCATTGCTGTGCCAAAACAGACTCCTGCTAACGGCGTGAATTGCTCTTTTACATGCTGATGTCCTTCAAGGGCACGATCACATGAACTTTAATGCTTTCACTCAACGTAACACCTATCATCACTGGTCTGTGTGCCTTTCCAGACTGAGTGTACCTCTATTCTTTCTGAATCTGTCACATTTGCAGCTTTTCCTCATGACATAATGTCTTGATCAAATTTTCTTTTGTAAATCTCTGGAGCAAATTGGATTGAAACAGCTCCAGTGAGTGTGGAGAGACCATCAACAGGCATTCGGAGCACACGCGTACAGTTGCCTGGCAACCCTTAATGATGATTTGATGTTATGCGAATTTGATGGAATTAACATAATAGTTCATGTTATACTTTTATACAATAGTGATATTTTTCTGCCGTAATGTCTTCAATTTCACGCATCCAGTTAAATAAAGCTCTTAATTTTGCAGGACTTTTATTTTGAAAGTTCTTCCTGGTTTTGAAAGCTTGCCAAGTTTACTCACCCTTATGGCATTTCAAAAGGAATTGCTGTTATTTATTTATGCGGAACACAATAGCTTGACTGTCAAGCTCCGGAAATATCTCATATGCTATATTCCATGCCTTAAAATTCTATAAAAATGCTTTGTGTAATAAAAACAAACCAAAATTTGAATTAGCTATTTACTGATATTCTTTACTGCACTGAAGTTTAGCCTGCAACCTACATCCAGATTCCAAAATGTCAAAATGACATTGGGTGCTGTAATCAATCCTCAACATGAATATGGGCTAGATGCTAAATTCAGGGAACGGAAAGATTATCAGTGAATAACAACTTATATTTCAGGTGAGTCCTCTTACAAAACTACCGTATGGCTTCAGAAGTGTATACGTAAATATAGCGCTAAGTAATATGGACTACTTTCATTTTCTTTTGTTTGTTTTTTGAGTTTTTGCTCTTTTTTGGAGCTTGACAGATTTGGTGAATTCAAATTGTCATTGTACTACAGAACTTATGGAAATTTGGTCTGGTAGCTCTACTTGTCTTGTGTTCTCTTTTGGATTAATTGCTACTCATGTGTAACTTTGTATAAAATATATGCTAAATCAATAACATCAAAATAACATCAAATGGGTTTGAAACAACATGAGGGTGAGCAAATTATGACAGATTTTTTTTGGTATAAATATTCCTTTAAAATGAAAATTCTACACTTTTAAGCTATGTAAGCAGACATGAAAATGTACAATCAGCAAATTAAAATACATTAGACTACTAGAAAACAAAATAAATGAGGGAAACTAGATTATTTTGTTCCTGACCCATATACAGCTCATATACATTCAGCTCCTCTAGGGAGGTTTGTTCCCCTAAGAATCACACACACTACATAGATTGTTTAACCGACAGCACAAACTCGCTGCAAATTTATTCCAAACTACATTAATTTCCCTGAATGCTGTTGTAAACAGTTCAGAAGAAGCTGCTGCTGTGTAAAGTGAAGGTTTTGATGCTTAGCTGTTATGTACATTTCTCATGTTTCACACGTGAAAAGTTCACAGGAGAATGTTGTTTCATGCTGCATCTGTATTCCCAGTGTATCAGTGATTCTAGATGCTTTCCAGGGAACATAATGATGTAATCTAATGTTAGCAACAATGTCATTACTGTTGAGGCTTTTTTCAATGTTAAAAAACCTGCTCATATCCTAGCTTAATAGGCAGAGAGGACTTTACTGTAAGTGAGCCATTTGTAGGTTGATTTCACCAAGACTGTGGCGATATATTTATGAAATTTAGTTCAACAATCTGGTTCCGGAAGGAAAAATGCCATTCGACTTCTTTTCAAGTTATTTCAATTTAATAATAATACAAAAAATCTGTGTAATGGAATAACGGAATTCCTAGTGAAAAACAATATCCATGATTGTGAAGGGAAATAATCCATTAATCAAAGAATTATGGCAAACAAATCGCACTAAAAGAGCTCTGCAGCGATCGCTCACTCGCATCACGCACTAAGAACGATGAAATCAAGTCGTTCCCCCTACACAATCAAACTACTTATATATAACCAGAATATTTTGAACTAAAGATAAAATATAGTGTTTCTATACTTACAATCAACAACTATTTGAATCAATAGTTTTATACTTTTCCATTGTTTTTAATGTGACTGCGTCATTCACGGTTCTTTAGGGGATTGTGGTTCATTCCCTCACCAAAGCAGTTGAGTACAGTCTTGTACCTTTTTCTTTAAGTCTGATTTTCGAATACTCTTTGGCTTCAAATCAAAGTTTGTAATGTTGTGATTAAATAGAACCCTTGGGGTGCTGTTGAGCATGGATAGTGATCACCAGCTTCTACATTTATTTCATAAATACAAAACAAACTACTTTTTCATAGTTAACATTCTTCGGAAGTAGTTTATGAGGCTCTCTAGCATACCAAGGCACACGAACCGGCGCACTCATGCGCAGGATTCAGCAGAAATAGCCTCAAGGACCGTGACGACCTCGCTAAATGTTGGCGGCCAAACATTGTCGTCAGTGGTCGAAAGTTCAGCGAAGAAATGCGGGCATCAATTGATGACTTAAAGACAAGAGTAGAAACATTTAAATTACTTATATACAAACAGTTGAAGCTTCGCTACAAGATGTAGACAGCAGAGTCCAAACCTTGGAATGTATGTGCTCTTGGCTAGCGGAGGACATTAAAGTTCTTATGGCCAAGATGGATGACCTCGAAGGACGTAGTCGCCAACAGAATTTGAGAGTGATTCGCTGGATCAGGTCAAAAAACTCATGGAGGACATCTTTCATGAGGAAACTGGAATTACGCTGTCTGAGAATTCTCCGTTGCTGGATAAGACACATCGCACCCTTGTGCCGAAGCCATCCGCCACTGCTCGGCCCAGACCGATGGTGGTTCGGGTACATCACTTTCAAATTAACAATGGATTCTTAAGCTTGTGAAAGAGAAACCCATTGTCTTTGGGGCAATAAAATTAATATTTTCCCAGACTTTCAGGAGGTTGTTAAACAGAGAATGGCTTTCACTGAAGAAAAGAGAATGCTTCTCAACGCAGACCTCAAATATGGATTACAATTTCCAGCGCGACTTCAAGTGACATTCCAGGGATGGCGCTCCAATTTCGATTCCCCAGAAGAGGTGATGAAGTTTTACAATGAGAAGATAGAACCGACGCTGACCCAGAGGCAGTCTGAAACAGATAAAGGTGCCGCCGCTCAGTGCGGCTTGACGCCCCATTACACTTGCTAATGAATCTTAAGTGCCGGCATTCATTCATAAATGATTTGCTGAGTACATTACTAAAAGAATCATCCAGAGATGTGCAATAGTAGACACCGTACACTTGCTAAAATGTAATCATTAAAATGGCCTTTCTCGGATGATCTTTTTTTCTGTGCTGATTGTTTCCTTAGTATTCGAGATTTTGAATGATTGAAGTTTATATTCTTCATTTCTAACTATGGAGCTTGGTGTTCTAACTATGCGAATAGCATGTGCAGGGACAGTGGACATGTTGGGGATGATGTCCAGGTTGGGGGGATTGGGGGGGAGGTTCGGTTTGTTCTATGTTTAATCGCTGATGCAAGGGTTTTCTTACATTTACCATGTTTGTGTCGGTGCTGACTGTTACGGCTGTGATAATCATTTATGTTGCTAATTTATTTATTTACCCCCCCCCCCCCCCCCCCCCCCCAATTCGGAATGCCCAAATCCCAATGCGCTTTTAAGTCCTCGTGGTTGTGTAGTGACTTGCCTCAATCCGGGTGGCAGAGGACAAATCCCAGCTGCCTCCATGTCTGAGACGTCAACCGGCGCATCTTATTACGTGGCTTTTTGAGCGCGTTGCCACGGAGACATAGCGTGTGGAGACTTCACACCATCCACCGTATCATCCACGCTCAACTCACCACATGCCCCACTGAGAACGAACCACATTATAGCGACCGCGAGGAGGTTACCCCATGTGACTCTACTCTCCATAGCAACAGGGCCAATTTGGTTGCTTGGGAGACCTGGCTAGAGTCACTCAGCACACCCTGGGATTCGAACTAGCGAACTCCAGGGGTGGTAGCCAACATCTTTAACACTGATCTTCCCATGCCCCCCATTTATGTTGCTTATTGATAGTTTTTTTTAATTTTTTCTTTCCTGTTCCAATTAATGACAAGTAAATATAAAACTGTTCATAGGATGCTCATGGGATCCACCCAGTCCAATAATTCGAAAACAAATTTTATATTTTCTAAGGAAAGAGTTCAATAAGCGTTCCTGCAGGAGACTCACCTGAACGATTTAGAGCATTTGAAGCTAAAACAAGATTGGTTAGGCCAAGTTTTCCATGGGACTTTCAACAATGTGTGGCAATTTTAATCCACAAGCAAATGCCACTGACACAAGTTGAGATTCAATAAGATAATGCAGGGAGTTAAGTCATGAATAAAGGGACTCTGTATGGCAAAAAGGAAATGTTGTGATTCAATGTTCAACTCTTTTATGAAGGATTTCATGAATTCCCTATGAAAACAATGAATGCGGAAAATACTTCCGGAGCCAAGATGGTGGGAAAAGTGGGCAGGCACTTTTCCAACCATGGTATCGGGTCTGATAACGCATTTATGTACTGGTACTTGTACCCATAAAAATGCTCCGGTACTAAAAAACGATACCATCATTACGTAAACATTCAGCGCACAAATTAAAATCACGTTATGTCCCAGTGAGATTAACTGCAAAAGATGCGATTTAAAGAAACAAATATATAGTTTGCATGTAATTCAAATGTGAGTGCTTGTGAATGTGTGGAGACAGTGTCGTGCTGACGCCAGCTGCTCATACCGGTTAAAGCTCCTCCAAGGCTCATACAAGCAAAACACAGTCATGAGCATTGCACACTGTTTGCAGCAGATGACAGTAAACAGAGTGCAAATTCACGTTGTAGCACGAGGCACATACAGAGTACATACTTAACTATTAAATAGCAGCCTTTAGCTACGTACACACTGCCAGCGACACCATCCCATTCATTTTCAATGAGAGCACAGCGACTTCCGGCGACACGAGCCGTCGCGACAGTTGGCGACCGGATGTGGGCGTGTCCAAAGACACGACAAAGTTCAGACAAGTTTAACTTTATTCAAATGAAGATCGACTTACGGGAGCGACAGCCAGTACGAGAGAAGATGGTAGAACTCACCTGATCCTGATTTCGCCGCAGATAAACAGCCGCTATGGCAAAGAGCACGCCTTGTTTCTCGTTCACCTTTGATATAAAGCATTTTATGTACTGATTCTATTTATATTTAGTCTTTTCCCTCCAAAATGTTTGTTTTTAGCGGTAAGAAAACGGATTCGCTTTCAACAGCAATGGAATGGCATCCGTGAATGTCATTTATAAACGTTACTAGGCAACCAGTAGTGGGAACGCCCACTAGCGACATAACCACCCAGCCACTGGCGACCTGCAGCTATAAATTCGCTGGCAGTGTGAACGCAGCTTTATGCGGTTTAATAATCACTGAGTCACATAGCGACCAGCTTTTCCACAGTGGGAATCTGCCATCATCCGTCAGAGCTCATTGTTCAAAACAACGCAGAAACACTTCAAAATAAAAGCTCAGTCAAAATTAAAGGTATGACATAAATATATCACTTCTGTGAAGTTGTGTAATATTCACTGTAATACTACTACTAATAATAGTAAATCAGTAGTAATTATACTTAAGCAGTAAAATCTGTGATGCTCTGATATGCAACATAGTTAGTGCTGCATATAAGCACTGCATTTAATAAAACATAATACAATATTATGTTGAAAATTCATTATATTTTCATTTTATTAAAGTTTTGATGATACAATTGAAATAAACTGTTGATATGGAGTTTAGGAAAAAACAAAACAATAAAAAAACAGGTATCGGACTCGGTATCGCAAGTATCGGTACTCGTACTTGTTCTCCAAAAAATGGTATCGGGACATCCCTATTTGCATTTCACAGTGTAAGCAGTCTAAAAATGTAATAAATGGAACAAAAATATTTATAGTAATTTACAAACTACTTTTACTAAATTAAACCGTAGCTTCATGCAAATAACTAAAACAGTGTGCTATGAGCAAGCACTAATGCATACTGTACATTACTGCAAGAAATGTCAAGAATAAGCGTTTGTTTATGCTTCAACTGCTTGTCATTCAGCATTTTTAGATTTGAGCTTAATTGTCTTACGAGGAACATTTCAGTTTAATTATTCAAGATATAATAACCCGCATAGACAATACAAACTTCCATTTGTCTTCTTTAAAAATGTAGATTGAATGGTTGGAGAAGGTCGAGGTGTTCCACTTAATGTGTATTTTAATAAATAATATTGCAATGTGAATCTCCAATGGCCAATATTACTCGGGAAGCAGGCTGTACAGTGTTTACTCAGCTACTTAATTCCTAATGTTTAGCATTGATATTTCCAAGGTTATAATTATTATTGCATAGTTATTTAAAATCTTGCTCATTTGAGCCGTGTTGACCACACAGCAATCTGGAGTCTATAATTAAAACAAATTACCTGGATGTTGCCTGGTGCACAATATTCTGCCATTTCAGATTTATAATAACGCAGATGTTGTACAAATATTTCTACAAAAGAAAAGCAAAATGATCATTATGTGATCCAACGGAATTCTTTAAATGTAAAACTTTATGGCCATATTAAAATAATTCTACAGAGCTCCTTGACCTAGAAGTCTAAATTATGTTCCTAAACATATTGTGACAAGCATTTATGGGTGCTGCTTTTTTCATCAGAGCATATGAGTGTGTTGACATTGGTGGAGAGGTTTCTGTAATAAGAGAATTCATATTGTGACTGCATGAAGACTCATAATCACTCATGTCACATTATATTACTTGTCCTGACACATGTCTAACTGTATGACATCAGTGACTCATATCCTCCTGTATGATGCTTTGTGTTATGGCATCAGTGACACAATGGCCAACAAATTAGATGTACCTTTTATAAAACCAGGGGTTTAGAATAATATATTAAATATAGGTCATTCTCAGGAAACTGTGCCATCTATGCACCGTACTGAAATTCCTACTTATATATTTAACAAGTTACTTTCTGGTAATTACTTGACATATTTAACTCTAAAACATTTACTTGATAAAAATAAATCAATTTAATATAAAAAATAATTCCACTTTAATTTAGCTTTCTGTGAAATTATTATTATGCTTTCACTATGTAGTTTTGTTTTCTTCTAAAATGCATTATGCATATGTATTTTATTTTTTAAATATTTCTTTTGAATCAAAATAACAACCAGTGGGGAAGTTTACTATAAAAACTATATATATATATATATATAAAATCAGGCACAAATGACACCATTTAATGAGAATGACCCATATTTATACACACCTTATAGTCTACTTTGAAGTGGCATATATTCACAAACAAACAAAAAACCTTTTTCATACCTATATTGAATGATTTAATCACATCACAAACATACAGACATCATTTTAACGTTGCTCATTCCAATTAGCGCTCAAGACTCTGTAGTTGATGGAGAAATCCCACAGGTACGAGAGAGGACGTACCAGTCGCTCTCTTCTGTGTATTTCGCTCCCATGTTGGCTTGCTTACATACCTCCTTTCCTACAAATTTTCTTGTTGGGTTTTCTGGCACATTCCTTGGATATTCTTTTGACTGTAAAATGAATAAAAGACTACAAAATAACAGAAGGCTCTGGAAGAGATATTTGAGGAGAACATGCAACAACATCACTCCCCCTCCCCACAAGAACAACAAAGAGAACCTGTCCCGAACGTTAGCTGGGGTGCTTTGTCTTTTGGCCAGAAAATATTCCAAAAAAGATGGAATTGATTTGCCGCACACTGGAACACAGGAAGCCTAGTTTCACATGCACTGCTATATAAGACCCTCTACGAGCACAAAAGAAAACTGATTGAACTCTTCCTCGTTCCTCGTCGCAACCTCTGCACCGCTGCATCACTGCCGGTTTTGCATGAGAAATAAGCGGTTCTGTTTTTCAATGCACCAAAATGTGCTTTATCTAAGAATATGGCCAAAGAGAAGCAGAGAATTCCAGTGCACATGTAAATGGCAAGATTTTAAAGTTTTCTAGGTACTCCATTCCAATTCGTTTTAATAACGCTGTTTTAGCCATAAAAGGCTTATTAAAATATAAGTAGCTTCATAGACAATAGCTATGTTCCAAAACCTTGTGAGCAGTTTGGACAGCATTTTAAGTCATCCAAAATAGTGGTCGACCGATATATCGCAGAGGCCGATAAATCGGCTGCAAACGCGTGAACATCTCGTTTAAACAGATGTAATTCACGAACCTCACAAATCCAGCGTTTTCTTCACGTCCAGCGCTAATCTAATATCTTCCTCTGAAGCACGTCACATCAGCCGGCAACATTGATCTTTTTCAAGACATTCATTTAACAGCTGGTGTCATATGAATGACGTTTATGCTGACTTTTGGAGCTTCAAATGTGAAATCTCCAATCACTTGCATTTTAAGGACCTACTGAGCTAAGATTTACATTTACATTTATGCATTTGGCAGACGCTTTTATCCAAAGCAACTTACAGTGCCCTTATTACAGGGACTATCCCCCTGGAGCAACCTGGAGTTAAGTGTCTTGCACAAGGACACAATGGTGGTGGCTGTGGGGATTGAACCAGCAACCTTCTGATTACCAGTTATGTGCTTTAGCCCACTACGCAACCACCACATATTTTTCTATTTTTCTTCAAATGTGCTCTGGTGAAGAAAGAAAGTCATACACACCTGGGATATTACGACGGTGCATAAATAATGAGAGAATTTTCATTTTTGGGTGAACTATCCCTTTAACAGCGGAGTTTGTGGTAGATAACATTGCCCACGATACATTCTCAAATAACTTATATAGCAGTATTTTTCAATCCTGACAGTATTCTGTTTCAAAAATTATTATTAACATCCTAAAATCAGTGTAATTTATTTCCATTGTTTTTCATTTGTTTACGTCTTTTGCAATGCTTCATGGGATTGTACGTTTGAACGTTTGTAACATTGTGATTCACCTCGAAACTGGTTGGTTTGGTTCATGGCTTAGAACTCTTTTATGAAAGATTTCATCCCTATAGTAAAAATTAGTGGTAAAAAAAACTTCAGGAACCAAGATGGCTAAAAAAGTGGGAGGGCAATGTTGTGCTCTATTTGGAATCACTCTGTTATTTGTGGCATAAACGCAGTTTTTGAAAATCTGACTACAATTTAGATTCAATGGTAAATGGTTCAATGGTTCTAGCTTGGCATGGGATCACTTTTTTGTTACTAAAATTAGCATTTTGGAGGAAAAAGCAGTAGACATTGAGGCCGCTCACTAGGTTTTGAAACAGAGCTAAATGTTTAGGAAATAAGAAACGCTCTTTGTGCTGGGGTGATGCTGTATTTGCAACAGTGACACTGGTGAAAGCAAATTTAAAACTTTTTGTGAGTTTAAGATTTATGCTCCTTTCAACAAAAACAGAAGGAACAGGACAGTAAAGGGTCTTACATGGTTAGGACTAATTCCACAGGCCTTTTGTGTTCCAGTTTACCAACTCTGCAAAATGCCTATTCTCGCATCAAGCAGGCTAATCTCGGATCGCTAATCCCCCAGAACAGTCAAGACAGTGAGGAGAGGAGGTGCAACAAAATCATTACATCCAATCTTCATGTCAGATTAGAATCTGAGCTCTTACATTAGAAAAATGACTTTCTCATTGATTGCTTTCTTCTATCTTGCTTGCTTTCTTTCTTTAAGGTATGCTCTCTTGAACAACACAAAAGAGGAACCCATAACAGTGGCATGGAAGGGAAGAATTGATGGCAGATCAAGTCAAGATGAGGAACAGAAATGGTGTACACGGACATGGCATGCGCCAGACAACTCATGCTTCAAACACAATACAGGAAGTGACAAAAATGTAATTTTTTTTCTCTTTATACGCGACACACTCACCATCCTCTGTTGGAACATAGATGTTTAGATACAAACAATCCTCGTTTTGATCCTGTATGTAAGTGGCAACTATATCCAAGTTAAACGTGAACCAGATCGGCATCATGATTTCCGGAACGGCATTGTGAATGTTTTGTGGGCACACCGGAGCGAAGTGAGTGCCGTTCTTGATCCCTGACCAAGAGGATGGTGGCTCGGGCGGTAGGAAACGTTTCTCCCCTACCGGCGGGGCAGCGTACGGCACGCCCAGATATTGGTCCACTGGTCCCAGGATCTCGCTGGGCAACGGAACCCGCACGCCCCGTAATTTCCCGTACTGTGTATTCACGGTGGGGTAGTAGCCTTGTCCTCGAATGAGCATCATAGACCAACAAAAGATCCAGATCCACAAAGAGATGTTGCTACTGGCACAAGCCTTGCCACCACAGCAGACCTCATGGTGCAAAAGGAGCCGGTTTTTGTGCACCGTAGACCACATGGTCCGATAATGGTCACCGCCGCTGCTGCTAGATGCCAACGTTCACTACAATCTTCTCCAGGACGTTCCCCCCTGCCTTCAGACCCTCAAAGACAGCCTGATTACTCCTGTCATTGAAAAAAAAACACATACACACGCTCCGTTCCCTCCAGATGATCCTCATTCACTGACCAGTATTCTTGTCAGATCTTCTCTCCTGTAGATGAAAAAAAAGGACATGAAAGTTAAAAACAGGACCACAGCACGCGTTATGCATTTTTCTGCCAGCACAATATAGCACAAAATATATGTAAATGAAAGCTCTAATGCATGTTCATGTAAACACACCTTATACCAACCATGTAATGGTAAGATTGTACAAAGTAACATTTATAGTATCTTTAACAAAGCTATCAAAGTGGATGGCAGGAACAACAATGCCTCTACAACACAGGCTACCATCTTGATTGTTTTGGGGTTGAATTGATCACATGATTGTGTCATTTGACTACAAATTCGTGATTGTTTTTGGGTATCTCCGCTTTCTCAGTCCACACTACAACGCGAATGCCTCATTTTCAAATTTATCCTCTTGGGAGGACATTTTCAAAAAGCAACATTTTCGCTGGAAATAAGTCTCAGTCCAGACATAAGGCCAAAACATAGAGAAAAAGGTCAACAGCATCATTCAACAGCTGCATTTTCAGATTTATCTGGATTACTGTGGACTTCGTCCCAGTTTTCGGTAAAAGGGTTGACAGTGTTTTAAATCAGTGGTTCTCAACTGGTGGGGTTGGGACCCTAAAAATGGGTTGCAGATATGATCAATGCGATCTCATGACAACTACAAGATTGCAAAATTGTAAAATATTGTACAGCTTGGCTGGTACAAAAGGTATGACCGACCATTCAACAAACAGATTGTCAAATCGATACAATATAGGTATCGAAACCCTATATACAAGCTAGATTATGTCAACCAAGCATGTGTAAGTGTTCCATCAAGCCAAAAAAGTGACATCTCTGTCTAACTCCAATGAAAATGTGTGTGTGTATATATATATATATACTTTCAGTCACATCTCCCCTGTCACCATCACTGGAAAGCCAGTATTTGTAAATGCCTCATGGACACCTGTGCAAACACGCTAAATGCTAATCATGAAGAGGCTTGTCCCCACTAGAGAGGAACCCTTCCCAGCTCAGCAACTGATCAATTTGAAATTTTTCAAGCTTAAGACCCTCAGACCTGCATCCCTCCGAGGGTTTGGAAAAATAACAGGGAGACAAGTCAGAGTTTAGTAGCGGATATTGCATTCCAAAATGACTTTATAAATGATTTATATTGTATTTAGTGCAGCAGTAACCACCAGACAGAGGCAATATAAACTTTCCTGGAGGAGCACTTATGCCACAACTCCAAACTCAAGACGGATTTGCACAAAGCCTGCCAGGAAGTTCTTCGTCCTAATCCACATCATCATCGGCACACACTTGCTCTCTGTAAACATCTGGTACTCGTGGACAGTGCAACTGATCTCCAGACGCCCAATCAAGAGGAGCAAATGTCAAGTGTTATCTTGGCAAACATAGGTACCATCAACAAATCATTTTCTGCAAGTCATGAGTTGACCCATTCAATCGTTTTTCAATTGAGAACTGATTTTAACAATTGATTTGAGATTTAAACAGAATTGATATTACTTCTCTCATGTCTCAGTCCTATTTGAGTTTGATTTCAAATGTACCCAATGAGCCAGTGTGCACTGGATGACCAAAGAAGCTATTCTACACAAATATTAAGTTAATAAAGTACATTTGCTACTGATATTTCAAGCCTGATATTATGACAAATAAAAATAGACTGCGACGCCATTTTTGCAAAATGATACTACAAGGCTCTTTAACATCAAACACATGAGATTTTTAATGGTTAAATGTCTATCGACCTTTAAATCAGAGAAATCTACCCCCCTACCCTAAACCTTAATCTTAACCGATAATGTTATTGACATATGTGAGGTGAAAAATGCAATTGATGAAGCAACCACATCATTTCGAAACTTTAAGCTCATGTTTAAGCTCATGTGATCTTCAGGACTTGTATCCCACAGCCTAATCTCATGAAATGTACGTGAACATGACAACATTTTAGCAATTCAAAATGTATGTGCTTTATAACACGTTTGGCTGCAGTTTTCCAGTGAAATGTCCAGCTGAGGGCGCCACAACCAAGTAAAATAGTGTCGTATTCAAGCGGGTGCGGGAGAGAGAGATTGTTTATGGACATGTCCGTCATATGTGTGTTTGTGTTTTTGGTGTAAGTTTAACATTAAAATATTATTTATATCGTCAAGCCGGTTCTCGCCTCCTCCTTTCCCTTAAACCCCTTTACACTGGTGCCAAAACCCAGGAAGGAGGAGGGATACGCCGTAGTAGAGTTCTCGCCACTACCATCCACCCCAACGGAGCAGCCGCGGTCATCTGCCGCGGGACGAGGTGCCCAGCTGCCTGGCAGAGGAGGAACGGCCGCCGACCACGAGCGGGGAGGGGCTCGCTGCCGACTGCCTGGAGCGGGAGAACCGCTGCCAGGGGCGGGGGAGACCCCTTCTGTTCCCCGAGAACACGGCGGGGCATTCCGTTCACCAGGGGCTGGAGGACTGCCTCTGATCCGCCCGTGATTATACACACCCGGTCCCATATTAGGCTAATCAAGCCTCCGAGAGGGATAAAGGCCAACTGCAGAAGATGGTGCGGGAGAGAGAGATCGTTTACGGACATGTCCGTCATATGTGTGTGTTTGTGTCTTTGGTATAAGTTTACTATTAAAATATTATTTATATCGTCAAGCCGGTTCTCGCCTCCTCCTTTCCCTTAAACCCCTTTAAAGACCCCAATTCCAAAAAAGTTGGAGCTGTATGTAAAATGCTAATAAAAACAAAAAGGATTGTTTAGTAAATTATTTTCACACTTTGCTATATTGAAAGCACTACAACTGCACATTATATTATGTTTTACCTGGTGATTTCATTGTAGTTTGAAAATGTACAGTAAATTCAGATCAGATGATTGCAACAAAAGACATGGGCAATTTAAGACTAATAACAATAAGTTGAAACAAGGCGATGTGAAACAGGAGATGTTAAACAGGTGAGACAATTGTGTCAGAGCAAGGTTCGTTTGAGACTTGTAAATTTGCCAACAGATGCTTCAGCAGATTATCCAGCACTTTGAGAACAATGTTCCTCAAAGACAAATTGGAAGGATTTGGGACATTTCACCCTCTACAGTGCACAATATAGTCAAAAGGTTAAAGAAATCTGGTCAAATCTCAGTGCGTAAAGGCCAATGCCGATAACGACTTCTGAATGCACGTGATCTCTCACTCAGACGTCACTGTCTTAAAAAAGCATCATTCATCTGTGATTGATATCATCAAATCAAATCAAATCACTTTATTGTCACACTACTGTGTACACGAGTGCAACAGCAGGTGAAATTCATGAACATGGGTTTGGGATTACTTCAGTAAACCTTTGTTAGTCAACACCATTCGCTGCTGCATCCACAAAAGCAGTTTAAGACTTTATTATGCAAAGCAGAAGCCATACATCAACACTGTCCAGAAGCGCTGCCGACTCTAAGGGCTCGGTGTCATCTGAGATAGAAAAAATAACAGTGGAATGTAATTTTTTGGTCTGACAAGTCCACCTTTTAAATGTTTTTTGAAAAACAAAGTCATCGTGTTTTCCGGGCCAAAGAGGAAAAGGACCATCCATGTGCTGTAATCAGCGTCAGGTCTAAAACCCAGTGTCTGTAATTGTATGGGAGTGTGTCAGTGCCCATGGAATGGGTAACTCGCACATCTGTGAGGGCACCATTAATGCAGACAGATATGCAAAAATGTTGAAGCAGCACTTACTGCCATCTTACTGTAGAACAGCTGATATATTAATTCCAACCAGACTTTTTTCAATTGCAGAACACATTTTGTCACTCATCTGAGTGGTTTCATCAGTTGTCAGGATGGTTGATATTCTCCTGCATTAAAATTCATCACACCTCCCGACGTTTCGACGTTTTGCTCGTGTAAATCACACTCGTCATTTTTTCTACAGTCTGGTTTCCGTCATAAATATTACACCATGTATATGGAATTTGTTATTGCATCATGTTTGTGTTGTTTGTTTTCTTGTTTAAAGGGATAATGGCATACGTAATATTAGTCAGTCATATATTTTTAAAGAATTTTCATTCTGATCCTCAATCAAACTGCTCGATTTTGATGCTGCTTCTCCTTTAAGACTTGACCGGAAACGCCCACTGTTCTGATTGGCTCTCTGCGCTTGACTAACCTGCTCTCTCTCCTTGCCATCTCACCGCTCACCACTACTGGGCGGAGATGTGGAAGTGATAAGGTAAAGTAGGCATTGATGTGTTCTTGTGGAGGGGGTCTGATGCAAATGTCTACCACAGTGTGACATCACAATGTGGTGGAAGTAGAGAACGAGTCGTTTTGGCAACTTGGTTTCAACAAATGCTCTTTTTTTACAGTGAGGAGGAAGTTTTTATTTCTGAAACAGTGTTTTTATAGTAGAATGATCTCTTATTTGATTAAGAACAATTGGATTCCTCATGTCATGACCCGTTTAAGGTGCATTACACCCTGTTAACTTTTTAATCTTAATTTGGTTTTATTCATTATTCATTATCTGTTTCAAGTAGTTTTATCTCTCTGTTTAATTTAGCAATTCATCAGGATTACCATTAATACTCATATAAATGGACACAATATAAATGCAAGTATAATTTAAAGTTTTCTTATTCAAATCAGCATACATCTGTAAAAAAGTTACACTTCTGGTTCATGTTACATCCGACAAACCTTAAATAGCTGCAGTTAAGAGTTGGTCAGTTTTTAAGCTTTTAAAGGGATAGTTCACTCAAACATTAAAATTCTCTGATCATTTACACACCCTCATGTCATCCCAGATGTGTATGATTTTCTTTCTTCTGCAAAGCACAAACAAATATTTTTTTTAAATAATATTTCAGCTCTGTTAGTCCTCACAATGCAAGTGAATGGTGACCAGGACTCAGAAGGTCCAAAAGAGACATAAAGATACCATAAAGGTAATCCATACGACTACAGTGGTTTAATCCATGTCTTCAGAAGTTATATGATAGGTGTGCATGAGAAACAGATCCATTTTTAAGTCCTTTTTTTCTGTAAATTAGGAGGATTAAATACAATTAATTATAATATAATATAATATAAATTAAAGTCAGTATTTTGCATTTGTTTGTATATTCCACATTTTAACTTTATTATTTATTGCAGATAAACATTTTACGTGTATTTTGGACATCAGATCCACAAACTTATTTACATATTATTAATTATAAGATAATTGGTTGGTTACTATATTCAAACAGAAGAGAAAAATTAATTAGGAAATTCTCTCATGAGTATATTTACATTTACTAAGTAATTATAGTTTGTCAAACTTTGGATTAACATTGCTTTGACCACTGCAGAAATACATATTAATCATAAGTAATGCTAGTTTATGGTGCAAAGCAAATTTTCATTTTGGGACACATTTTTTATTTTATTTTTTAAAGAAAGATAAAATTATAATATTGTTTCAAACTAAAATTCCAGATGTCAAAAATATCACAAAACTTGCACTCAAAATACCACAGTGTTCAAAGATGCAAGGCTTCATGAATAACGCTCTTCTATATTTCATCAAAGAGACTGCAATATTCCTTAAAATGGAAAAAAGTCAGTCCCCATCCAGAACATTGTGTCTAGGGAAGCAGCCTTTACATCCATTATTGGAGCCGAGCAAAGGGTTCTGGCATTATATCAAGGTAAAATAACAGAAGAGACCATACCCTTAAGCTGTGACTGTCACAGATACTCACTTTAAAAAAAAAAAATAGGGGTCTGGAGATAAATAATGTGCACTGGCTTCCTTCACTTACAAAATAAATAAATAAATAAAATAACTGTGGTGGTGCTATTATGAGATGAAAATACCATGATTCTTTGATAAATGCGATGAATGATTACCACATTACCATGGTATTTGCATGGAAATCTGAGGTACTGTACGAAAACTACATAAAGATCCCAGAGAAAAATAATTTATTGCTATTTTTCCATTTTACAGCTTGTAGAAATCATTAAAAAAAAATAAAAAAAATAAAAATAAGAACATTTGCCTCTAGGTCAGCTGCCATCCCAATGTTACCTTCAGATAAAGATTGAAAGATAACGCCAGAATTTACATATATACATATATACATGACCTCAGAATTTGAAAGGACCCTCTTTTCAAGATTTTTCACAAAAGATTTGACAGACTAACTCATTGCTCCTCTCCCCTGTCTCTCAAATGTTTATATGCTCAAGTATACAAAAACATTTTTAGGGATAAAAAATTACCACTACACTACAATGCCAAAAAATAATAATACAAAACAAAACACACGGTAGTGTCTTTAGATCTGCAGTATCTTACGTGCTATTAGGGCTGGGTATCGAGTTCGAGACATTTCAGGCAACGACCGAATTGCCTCTAAACTATCGAGTATCAAAAAATACCTAAGGAGTTAATCTCGTCAACATCAGTGATAAGCATGTAGCATGCTAGATGTGCCAAATCTAAAGGTGCGATGATTGGCTGTGGTTAGTCATGGCATGGCATGAGGATACCAGAAGGTTCAGGAGATGAGACTGAGTCTGTAAAAAAAAGACCAAAGTTTTTTTGAGGTAATGTTTGTAATCTTGTTAAAACGGATTTCATAAAATTGGTATCAAAAAAAGTATAAAATAGGAACCGGTACTGAAGTCAGGATATCAGTATCGAAAGATAACTTTTTTGAACAATACCCAGCCCTAGGTGACATACCCATGAATATGCCCTCTGCGAATGGATCAAGTGTGAGGAAGTTTAATTGAGGAAGGAGATTAAAGATGTCAAGATTTGTAGTGAAAAAGGAGTTACATTTTGTCTGTTCTCACCCAAAACTGGTCCCCATTGACTTGCATTGTATAGATATACTCACACCATCAAAATATCTTTTGGTTTCAATTAGTCTTGTTTTCAGAGAAATATAGCAAAATCTAGTGAGGATTATACGTAAAACTAGAAAAGAAATTATACAGCTTAATTTTAAATGAAAACAAATTCATAGTTGTACCCCACTGAATTACAATGTTTTGATATATATATAACTGGAAAACAAGACTAAAATACAGAGTAAGAATTAATTTATTTTTGTTAATGTTGCAGTCCTAACAGGGGGCCTGTGTAGCTCAGTACGTAAGGACCCTGACTACAACACCTGGTGTCACAAGTTCAAATCCAAGGTGTGCTGAGTGACTCCAACCAGGCTTCCTAAGCAACCAATTGGTCCGTTAGCTAGAGTGGGTAGAGTCACGTTGGGGTAACCTCCTCGTGGTCGCTATAATGTGTGATTCTAGCTCTCGGTGGGGTACGTGGTGAGTTTTGCGTGGATGCCGTGGAGAATAGCGTGAAGCCTCCAAACCCACATGTCTCCGTGGTAACGCGCTCAACAAGCCACATAAAATGTGCGGATTGACGGTCTCAGATGCGGAGGCAACTGAGATCCCCCCCCCAATTGAGTCACTACACCACCATGAGGACTAAGAGCGAATTGGGCATTCCAAATTGGGAAGAAAAGGGGAGAAAATCAAAAATAAAATCAAAATGTTATGTTGCAGTCCTAACAATTGCATTGATGATGTCACCTTCTCCAAGATCATCACCACACCCTCCAACCAGAAGCCGTGGATGACTGTGGAGGTGCATGAGCTGCTGAGGACCCGAGACTCTGCCTTCAGAGCAGGCGACAAGGCTGTCAAGCGAGGGCCAAACTGTCCCGGGCCATCAGAGACGCGTGGTGCATGTGGCAGGGCATCCAGGCCATCACCAACTACAGGACAACATCAGTTGCCTGTGACAAAGATTCCTCCCTTCCAGATGCGCTGAACGACTTCTACGCTAGGTTTGAAGCACAGAACGATGTGGTGGCGAGGAAGACCACCCCTCCTCGCAACGGCCAGGTGCTCTGTCATACCACGGCTGATGTGAGGAAAACTCTACGTAGAGTCAACCCACGGAAGGCTGCTAGACCAGACAACATTCCTGGCAGAGTGCTCAGAGGATGTGCAGACCAGCTGGCAGATGTTCTTATCGAAACCTTCAAGATCTCTCTGAGCAGCGCCGTTGTTCCAACATGCTTTAAGGCCACCACCATCGTCCTCATGCCAAAGAAGTCTTCAGTGTCCTGCCTCAACGACTACCGTCCCGTCGAAATCACACCCATCATCATGAAGTGCTTCGAGAGGCTTGTCATGAGGCACATTAAGACCCAGCTGCCCCCCTCACTAGACCCACTGTAGTTCACGTATTGTTCAAATCGTTCAACAGACGATGCCATTGACACCACCTTCCATCTGGCCCTCACCCAACTAGATAAAAAGGACTCATATGTTTGAATGCTGTTCATAGACTTCAGCTCAGCATTCAACACAATAATTCCCCAGCACCTGATTGGAAAGCTGAACCTGCTGGGCCTGGACACCTTCCTCTGCAACTGGATCCTGGACTTCCTGACTGGGAGACCTCAGTCAGTCCGGATTGGGAACAGCATCTCCACCACCACACTGAGCACTGGGCCCCCCCAGGGCTGTGTGCTCAGTCCACTGCTGTTCACTCTGCTGACTCACGACTGTGCAGCAATGCACAGCTCAAACCACATCATTAAGTTCACGATGACACGACCGTGGTGGGTCTCATCAGCAAGAACGACGAGTCAGCATACAGAGAGGTGGTGCAGTGGCTAACGGACTGGTGTAGAGCCAACAACCTGTCTCTGAATGTGGACAAAACAAAAGAGATGGTTGTTGATTTTAGGAGAGCACAGAGTGACCACTCTCCGCTGAACATCAACGTCTCCTCTGTGGAGATCGTCAAGAGTACCAAATTCCTTGGTGTTCACCTAGCGGAGAACCTCACCTGGTCCCTCAACACCAGCTCTATTACCAAGAAAGCCCAGCAATGTCTCTACTTTCTTCAAAGGCTGAGGAAAGCACATCTCCCACCCCCCATCCTCACTACATTCTATAGAGGGACTATTGAGAGCATCCTGAGCAGCTGCATCACTGCCAGGTTTGGGACTTGCACCGTTTCGTACCACAAAAACCTGCAGAGGATAGTGAGGACAGCTGAGAAGATCATCGGGGTCTGTCTTACCTCAATCAAAGACATTTACAAAAAACACTGCATCTGCAAAGCAGCCACACACCCCTCACACAAACTCTTCACCCTCCTGCCATCTGGCAAGAGGTACCGAAGCATTCGGGCCCTCACGGCCAGACTGTGTAACAGCTTCTTCCCCCAAGCCATCAGACTCCTCAATACTCAGAGACTGGACTGACACACACACACACACACACACACACACACACACACGTGTCCTGAGTTGCACTTTAATTCATTGTCTCTTTATACCTGGCTGCTACCTCAATAACTGCTATGTGCATATAACACTATCTCATAGTGTATTAGGTTTAGATTTGGCATTTTTTAGAAACTGTCGTCTTTTTGCTTTTTTATTGTACTGTCCCGTACTTTTTGCACACATTTTCACGTGCACTTTATATAGGTATGTTATTTAGTCTGTGTAGTCTCATGTGGTTCTGTGTTTGTCCTATGTTGTTTTATGTAGCACCATGGTCCTGGAGGAACGTTCTCGTTTCATTGTGTACTGTACTAACTGTATATGGTTGAACAACAATAAAAACCACTTGACTTGACTTGACTAAAATACATTTTCTGTACATCTGTAAATTCTAGCAAGACAATTCTATACTGCACAAAAATATTCACCATAAATACAAAAATATTCACTACAAATTCTGGGCATTTGTGTACAGTATGTATTATGGTTTCTCTGTGTGAAGCCTGTGGGTAAATTATGTGACATATCACAACCGACTTATCAGCATTGCAAAACTTTCATGCTGCAATGCTGCTTGTCTTATTGTGTGTGATACACTGTTCGATTTTGTCATGTAATTGAACGCATGCAAATGTGGAAGTTGAATTGTGGAAATTACAAGTTATGGTACGAGAATAAAGATTCTTACTCAACTTGGTCAGAGCAAAAGAACCAACATAGTCTTAGGTAGTGCTGCAACAACTGATCGCTAAAATCGATAATTATCGATAACGGAAATCATCGACAATGAATTTCATTCTCGATTAGTTGGATATACTGTATGCCATGACAGTAATTAAGAGTAGTTTCTCTTCAGCTCATAACTTACATTTAACTGCTATTTTCTAGGTTTTATCATTTATACAAGTTGCCAATTAAAAATGTATGTGTATTTCGCCAGGGACGGATTATGACTTGCAAACTGGATAGCACAACCCTAAAGCCCAGGGTACTGATAATACCAAATGTAATATCTGATTTCACCAGTAAATTACCATTTACCAATACTGGAAATAAAATGTTGGATTTTATCTGATTAAATGAAGAAATAATCGAAGGTTAATCGATAATCAAAATAATCGTTAGTTGCAACCCAAGTCTCATGCAGGTTCAAAAACGAAATTTTACTATTTCGGTTGATTCCGAGCTGAAACAGTATGTTTTCGTTCCGGTTCCGGCATTCCGCAGCATCCATTCCAAACCAGTTAGAACAAACGTCTTTTTAAAATGAAAGTACACTTTGCTAAGTGTGGGTGACAACCAATTGCAGTGTTTCTAGATCTCACAAGAGATACAAGGCACATGAAAGAACTTGCCCCACCCCAAATAAATGTTTTCCCATTTGGGGGAAATTTCAGGATGGATATCATAACAACCATATATAGTAAACAGTAGCCTATATAAAGTAACTTCTTTTAAATGTATTCTTAATTTTAAATATATCCCCAAAAATATTTCAAATATTTCAAATATTCATTTGGCCACCTGAGATCAATTAAAAGCCTAATTATCCCTCTTCTGCACGCACTCACACATTAACTGGTTATTAACCAGTTACCAGCATTTCACTCCGGAACAATTTAATGGCTCCAACTGAAACTTTCAAAAATTGACATTTCTATTTCAGTTTTCGTATTCGTTCCTTAAACAGTTTTTAGTACCTGGTCTCATGAGAACTCATAATAACTCATACGAAATGGGGATATTAGATATTAGATACATAAGATATATAGAAGAACTTGTCTCAAACAAAAAGGTACAACTTTTAGACCAACCAATCAACAAACAGATTTTCCAATAGATGCTCAACTGCATCAAATCTTAGCTAGCCTCCTCTCAACTAGATATTACATTTTTCTTAAGAACTGAGCAAAACTTGCAGCCATTATGCTAGGTGTTGTGGATGGTTGCTAGGGAGTTGCTATGCGGTTGCTAAGGTGTAAATGGATTCAAAAGAGCCCTAAAATCCCAATGATATTCTTCAATTTCTATGGGAATTTATTTATCGTTTTGAATGTATTCGATTTGAGGTGGCATTCATGTCCATAGTATAAATGGTGTGGGTGTTATGCTTGCTCTTTTCCCAAATAGGAACAATAAAAGTGATGCTTGCCTTTACAAACACCACTAAAAATGTAAGATCATAAAGTGTTTGAAGACCAAATGGAAACTTTTGTTTGACTCTGACAGTAGAAACTCCTTTAATTTTCTCTCTTGCTAACGTCTCACAGCCGCAGATTTTGCTGACAGAGCTCTTTTATTCAGCGAGAGGTGTTCCTGCAGCGTATTGTGTCTTATCACGGCTGCCATAAACCCCCATCTCTGCAGTCTGAGAGGAAACCTACTTCCTGTGAAGTGTAGACACTCTATCATCTAGACAAGAGAATACAGACACACAACTCTGGATTAAACTCCTCATACAGACCTCTTCTCCAGCCTTGGGCACTCCACAGTTATCAGAACCTCCCCAAACACATTTCTTTCTTCCCCCTGCTTTAATTCTTATGCAACAATATAAATATTTCTCAGAGATACGTTACTGCAACGCCGCTGTGCAGGTCATCCTCCTCAAACATGGGACTGACAGGGTTAACATTAGTTAAATAAAAATTACCCTCTGAGCCCATCATCTTAACGATCTGCTGCGGACCTAATACCTCATGACAGTCCCTCTGCAGGGTATTTAAAGAAGCTAATCGCTCAACATTTCTCCAAGGACCCTTTCAGAAACCACAGGGGCCATTCCGTCGGCCCACCATAATCCTTCACTATGCAAATATATTCAAGCATTCAGAATGGCAAGACTCCTGCCGCACTGAGAGCAAATCTGCCCCGAGCAATCAATAGAGGCTTATGAGTGTTTCTGTGATTAGTTTTTTTTCTTTACTGTACATACTGGCATTTAAACAGCAATATAGAAACCCAATTGGAAGATCAAGATGCAATATTTGGGCGTGTCCAATAGTGCCGCACGATTAAGAAGAAAATAATGAAGAAGAAAACTATTTCTCTTGATACGTTCATTGCGATTATTCAATGAATAGAATCTACATTCAAAAAAATATTTTGTGTGAGGTAACTTAGTAGACTGAAATGAAATGCCGCAATAGACAATTTAACCATTATTGAATTGCAACAGCTGAAATTGTAACCTCGATTATTTCTTCGATAGATTGTGCATCCTAAAGGTGCAGCTTCATCGACTGTATAAAGAAAGGTAAAATCATAAAACAGTATTTCAATTTTATGAAATATGTTTAATGGGACTGCAATTAATTGTTGACAAACAGATATATTTTTTATAATTTTACATTTCTATGTTTAATATATTTCAAAACATTTAAAATATAATTTAAAGATTTCCCAAATTATAGTATAATGGTTGCAAAAATCTCAAACTTGATATAAAAGACATTGAAAATGAAATCAAAATATATATTTTAAATATTTTTAAGATTCATGCATTAAATTTCATAACTAAATTCCATTAAATTAAACTGTATAATATTTAAGAAAATAAAAGCAATAATTATTATTATTATTTATTTTTTAATGATATTAAAGAAGCCAAGCTAAAGCAAATACACAATGAATTTTTTTTCTCTCCAGTGGACGAGCATAAGCGAATAAATTAAGAGTTTCAAGCTCTGTATTGTAATAGATTTGTGAAAGTGCCATTTACTTGAAATTATGTTATTTATTTATTGTTTTTATCTGACAGGGACAACACAGAATAACATTGCTAAATACATTTACGCAGCAGGTGCTCTGTACATAAGCTTCTAGCTAATAGCTAATTTGCAGCACCTGTCCTTGGTTAGGCTTTTAGTTAATTAATTAAATCAATAAAATTAATTAAAATAAGTAAATAAATAAAAAAAACAATCCTGAAAATAGTGAAAGCACAAATCTATTTCTCCTTCTAGTCCTATTTGCACAGCCCATCTACTATCTAGACTCACACACTTAATTAATAAAAAAGTCAATGTTAAACAACTTCTATGAAACACTACTCACAGGTTAAGAAAGTGCAACGTCCCCATGCAAACATGCAGAAAAGAGCATTCATTAGATGTCAGAGCACAGTATATCTCACTGGCAATTAAGCACGTTTAAAAGAATATCACAAGACTTTTGAGGCAGAACAACAAGGCCAAAATTCACAATAAAGGCTTAACACACCAACAATACTCCAACACCTCCCAGCATAAACAATGTAGCAGTGTTAATTAAGGGTGTCCTCATTATGTACATTGACAGGAATGTACTGTACAAGATATTTTCTTTCTTCATTTCCCAAGAGAAAGTGGTTTACAATCGCTTTATTGTACACGGAAGCAACATTTCTTAATTCCAATTCTAGTACATTATTTCCCAGTTCAATTTTAGGTCAGAGGTACATATCGCCATGCTCTCTGAAGTTGGCAAAAGATAAATGATTTGTTTCGCTGCGTATCATGCACAAGGTCCTTTGAAGATGAAGCGTGTGTGCGTTATGTTTAGCCTGTGTGCTGAATTAAATGTACAAACTGGTTCATCAGGGCCAATTAACGACGACTATGCCACGATTTTATAACCTACAAATCAACATGGTTAAGTCTATACTTATACACACAGCTAATTTTTGCGGCCATTGTGTATTAAATTGTTTGTTTGCTGTGTGTATTTCCATCACAGTATGGAGCCTCTGATTAGATTGGCACTGTTATTATTCTGACACACAAGCCTTGTTTTCGCTGGCGGCAAGAATCAACGCTAATTCAGAGTCTATCTGTTCGCATTGGCATAGTGCAAAGTGCCTGGATTTTGATGGGTGCACATTGAATGAACAGCTCTTGAAAACAAAAACACATGACCCAGATGTTGTGTAAAAAAAACAAACTCTAATAATAGCAGGATGTGCCTTGGCATTTGCGGACGACCTACCATGATGACATTAACATGTAGAGAGATAAATATGCTGTGATGAGACTGAAGCACATTGTAAAATGGATAGTTTTTCACCCAAAAATGAAAATGTGAGCGCAGCGTAGTTCTAGCGGCAAGACTAGCGGCTGTACATCATCGCACCATTAGCTGGGTAATTCCCAGCCAATCACATGTAAGCCGTTGCTTTATAAGTCTCCTCACAATCCATCACATTGCTGTTTCAGTGTGCTAACACGGCAACCTCCACCACCCCACCACCACCAGTTGAGCCCCGTCCCGCACGGGGTTAGGCTCCTCGCCCCTGCCTCCTATCTCCGGCAGGATATGACGGTTCCGAGTACAACTCCCTCAGACTGCCAGACGGGGCCTATGCCAAAGAGAGACATACTTTTCTGTTCTACATTCATCAAATAAATAGCATCTTAAACCTCACTCAAGCCTGCGTGTCTTCCCGACAGAAATATACTTTATAGTCACATTCATGGTGTTCCAAAACAGTATGACTTAATAATTAAGCATTCCGATTAAAGGAATATTCCAGGTTCAATACAAGTTAAGCTCAATCGAAAGCATTTGTAGCGTAATGTCGATTACCAAAAAAGAATATTTAGGTTTGTCCCTCCTTTTCTTAAAAAAAAAACAACAAAACAAAACAAAGCAAAATTCTAGATTACAGTGATGCACTTACAATGGAGGCCAATCTGTACATGTTAAAATACTATTTCAAAAGTATAGCCACAGCGCTGATTTATCTTACCAGTCCAGCCCTGGCCAAAAACCAATATGCATATCAACGTGATTTTACTGTAACTTTGTTGTCATGATGCCATAAGCAGCCAACCATGTAAAAATTTTACAGCTCAAATAATACATGAATTTTAACAGAAGAAATTTTCAGGTGCTTTTAAAAAAATTATAAACTTAATATTTCTGCCTTAAAGCCCTCCAAAAATTGGCCCCATTAACTTCCATTGTGCCTCCCTGTAACCTCAATTTCTGCCTTTTTTTTTAAAGAAAAGGAGGGATGAATCAAAAATGGTTTTGTAGTAATCGGCAATATGCAGTTGAGTATTCACAAATACTCTGTTTATTGACCTTACCCCAGAATATTCCATTAGGAATGCTTACCGATGATAGAGGACGATAAAATCAATGCTTAATGTGTTAATTCAGCAGTGGAAAATTTGATGTCCCCTCATTTGTGTTTATGTGGGCAGAACTTTGATCAGATGGTATATTTATGGTGGCGTACTATTTAAACAAAAATACATAAAACCATTGGTGTCTAATGAGCAAAATTATTTCTGTCACGAGTTAAAACACAATACAGCAAATCAGACTCTTTAAAGCTAAACTGTTCAATGTGTAATTGAAAAGGTTTGGAGAGACAAGTCACTACCATGACAACAGACACAGATGGATGTGGAGGGGCTGTTATGAGTTGATGTAAATGTAATTAACGTTATGGCAAACGAGCTAACAACAGACTTGAGTACACTAAAGACGGGGCGATATATTATGTCATTTTTAATGCTGAGGCAGATCCAGTAATTACACCAGGATACTCATGGCATTTGACTGTGTAAAAACCAGAGAGAGGGAATATCAGAAAAATATACAGCTTGTTTGGCTGGTATGCTGCCAAATTAATCACTATTTGGCTCCTTGTTTCTGCAGGCAGAGATGGGATGTGCAAATTACTACAGTAATTACTTACTGGAAATGTAATTGTAACCTAACCCAAAAACCACAATTTGAGAGAAACGTTATTTGATTACGTAAGATAATTTAGGATTACCTCAAGGCCACATACGCAAATAATGACAGTAGAGAAAATAAGTGTAATTGCTGTAGCACAGAGCAATTGTGTTGCTTATTTCATCAACCTGGTCTCATATCAAGTCGAAAATATTAGTATGTGATGGTGAAATCGTAAGAAATCGCATGAGTTGACTTGAACAAAAAGTACGACTTTTAATAGCATTGAGAAAATGGAACGAACAAACAAAGAATGTTATTACGATTTTTCCTATGATTAACGCATAACCTGAACCTAAACATAATACATTTAGTAGGAAAATAAATGTTGCTAACCGAGAGAAAAGAGAACCATCAGGGTTTTAAGCAAGCGTTCTTACGATTTTTACGATTTTGCAAAATTTAAAGGAATATTCTGGGTTTAATAGATGTTATGCTCAGTCGACAGCATTTCTTGCATAATGTTGATTACCACAAAATATATTTAGACTTGTTCCTCCAAAAGTTTGCCACATTCACTTCCACTGTAAGTGCATTACTGTAATCCCGAATTTGGCTTTTTTTTTGTATTTATTTTTTGTGATAATCAACATTATGACAAATGCTGTCCATTGAGCTCAACTTGTATTAAACACATAATATTCCATTATTCCCTAACCCAAACCTTAACCTATACCCATGATTTTAATAGTAAAATAACTGTAGTGTACAATGGAATAAAGAAAATTAGGTTTGGAACTAGACAAGGGAAGCGTGTTACAGGTTACTGAAATACAGCAGTCATTTGTATTGCATAAACAAATATGGAATGAGTAACCAAATTTGTTCACGTTTCATGTTTCTGAAAATGAAGTGTTGGATATGAGGCTAACTTTACTAATTTGATGCCCGTGTTGTATTGATTTGTTGATTGGTTGGACTCTATGGGAATAAAAACAATGTCATACCACATCTTAGAATTCCGTCATATTATACAAATTATTCCTACTTTTTAGACTATGCTATATTTCTATGAGTTTCTATGACCAGGGCTGGACTGGTCAATTTCCCTGTGGGCCGACATAATTTGGGGCCAATCAGGGGCGGACTGGCCATCGGAAGAACCGAGCAAGGTGATGGGTCGGCCGTGAAACGGGCCGAATGGGCCACGATAAGCTAAAACGAGCTGCCGCGTTATGCAGAATGGACCATAAAACAGCGTCGCAATAAGCAGAAAAGGACAACAAACACTATGTAAAATCCCGAGACGATTTCTCTTCCCAGTCCAGCCCTGTCTATGAGTTTTTCGCAGTGTTCATCTGAAACTACATTTACATTTATGCATTTGGCAGACGCTTTTATCCAAAGCGACTTACAGTGCACTTATTACAGGGACAATCCCCCTGGAGCAACCTGAAGTTAAGTGCCTTGCTCAAGGACACAATGGAGGTGGCCGTGGGGTTCGAACCAGCAACCTTCTGATTAGCAGCACTGTGCTCTAGCCACTACACCACCACCACTCCATGCCACCAAACTAACATGAATCTTGCAGTAAACAGCAAACATTCATTCTCAAGATTTGCACCTTGTTGGTGGACAAGGTTTAACAAGCAATCTTTACATAACAACACGCATATATTTACACAAATCTGAGCTAACAATTTCTGAAGAAAAATGGCTGAATAACAAAGTGTATTGCATAATCTAGCATAAAATGTTCATTGAAAAGCTGCTGCATTGAGATAAAACCTCCATCAGAGCTGCTAGACAGGAGCGCTATAATTCATTCCACCTGAACAAACAACTTATTTAGAGATATCAGATATACTGGCTGCTCAATGTATTTAGCCACTGATCCTGCTGTTGGATTTCCAGTCATCCCAAATGTTCTCAAAAAGGTTAATCTGAAATATCCCATGCAATGTGAGTGAATGTAAACGGCTAGTTGGAAACATGCTGGGCTGAGCTGGTAAATGTAGAGAAGTGTGCCAGCAAGGGGGTAGGAGCGAATTCATTCAGACTTCATCCTGTGCTCAGCTGTCGAGGAACATTGGCTGATGTTGCTTTCATATACAGAACCAGTCAAGCAGCCAACCACAACTCTAAAGTGACAATTTTATTGCTCAGAGGTTGCACTTTCATAACTCAGGAGACTTAACAGAGCAAGAGACTTAAGCGAAAGTCTCAATTTATCCTTCATTCAATCTTGTTGTTATCTAGGAGAAACAATTGAGATATTAAAGAGATCTCACTTGGGATTTTTTCTCAAGAGCAAATATACAAAGAAAACCATGAACAATCTCCTTTTGATTCCCATGCAGTAAACTCATCTTATAACACATAACAGACCCAAATGACTCAGGGGAATAGGGTCTCGGAGAAGGGCAAATGTCATTGTTTTTACATGAAAAAGGCCACTGGGCAGCTCAGCCTCCTCTGTACACTCGGGCAGATGTGTTGTCCTTCTAATTCTCTTTGAAAGCCATTAGTGAAAGGTTGGCTTTAGCCAAAATTGTCCAGGGGACTTAGTGACTGATTCAAGCACCATTTCCCAAACACACTGCCACATATATTAGATAAGGCATCACCTGTCATTGCACTATTTTCCTGGTTTCTTTGAAAGAAAAGTGATGACGCATGGCATAGGGTATGTGGTATGTTGAATTTTTAGCTGGCTACTGGGTGACTCATGAAATTTGAGTCATAGCTCATTCTCATTACAGTAATGTTAAAAATGTATTTATACACTGATACACATCAGTCTCAACATTAAAACCACCTGCCTAAAATTGTATAGGTCCCCTCAAGCCGCCAAAACAGCGCCAACCACTATTCTTCTCACCACAATTGTACAGAGTGGTTATCTGAGTTACTGTAGACTTTGTCAGTTTGAACCAGTCTGGCCATTCTCTGTTGACCTCATCAACAAGACATTTCCATCCACAGAACTGCCTCTCACTGAATGTTTTTTTGTTTTTGGCACCATTCTGAGAAAATTCTAGAGACTGTTGTGTGTGAAAATCCCAGGAGATCAGCATGGGATCGGGCATCTGGCAGGGATGCCCCTTGGGCACCTCCCATTGGATGTGTTCCAGACACTGCCAACTGGGACGAGACCCTTAGGTCAGTCAGCCCTGGACCCGCTGGAGAGATTATATCTCCCAGTTGGCCTGGGAAATATGTGACATGTTTTTGTAAGATTCACTCAACTATAACAAACTACACTGATAAAACTAAAACAACTAAAAATAAACCTAGCTTTTGTCCTTTATGTAATGACAAATAAGAACATTCTGCAAATTCTTCATCATGGCAGTATTTGTTTAATTTTCTTCATGCAAAATATAATATAAAAGAAAATGTAAAAGGCCTTGTGGCAGACAAGCCTCTTGTTCATCAGAAAGGAGGAAGCAGGAACCGGGTTAGCAACCAAAAATACTTTTAATAAACAAAACACAACATAAAACTTCTTTTCAGCATAACCAAAACATTCATCGACACACACACATCTCCCTCTCTCTCTCTCTCTCTTTCTCTCTCTTTCTCTCTCTCTCTCTCTCTCTCTCAAACTGGCATTGCCGGCTCCTCCTTATCTCTCTCCCGCTGATTGGGGCAACTCAGCGGCAGACATCCATCATCACGGACTGGCCATGCCCTCTTCCTCATCACATAACACCAAGGCCCGAATCAGGCTGGGGATTAACTGGCCTGACCTAATCTTGGAGGGGTGGAGTGGCCTCTTCGGCCACTCCACCGCTTGCTGGTCTTCTCCACCTCCTGGGAACCTGAGTAGGATGAGTGGTGGGAGAGGGGAGAGAGAAAGAGAGCAGAAGAGCCCGAGAGAGAAAACAAAAAAAAAATCTCTGGTTCCCGACCATGCCACCATTCGATCCTCCTCGACGCTGGCCGATAGCACTGGACTTCGCCTCCTGGCAAATGGCAGCGGGCTCCTCCGCCTCCTGGCGAACCACTCCAGTACCACAGGATCGTGTATCCTCGCCACCGTGATCCTTCGTCAGTGGCAAGGGCTCTCTGATGGTGCATCTTCCTCCAATCCCAGGTTTGGCACCACTGTGGCAGACAAGCCTCATTTACATTGGAAAGGAGGAAGCGGGAACCGGGTTATCAACCAAAAAGTCTTTTAATAAACAAAACACAACATAAAACTGCTTTTCTTCACAACCAAAACACACGTCGAAACACACACAGCTCCAGTCTCTCTCTCCCTCTCTCTCTCTCTCTCTCTCTCGAACTGCCGTTTCTGGCTCCTCCTTATCTCTTTCCCGTTGATTGGGAAAACTCAGCGCCGGCCACACCCTCCTCCTCATCACACATTTTTGGTTTATTTTGGGATTAAAAGTGACATGTTTTCTTGAGATTCACTATACTATCACCACTGATGAAAACTTTTTAACTTTAAAAAATAAAGCTTTTGTCCTTCTGTAGTCTAGGGTGCTTTGGCAAAATGTGATGCCAAAATTAACACAGTCAGACTGCTAGCGGGCATATCCTACAGGCTGTAAGCCGCAGAACGGAGCTTAATATAAGTTATGACTGTTGTGCTGTTTCTTTACTAAAAGCACTTTAGGAGCATTTCTGTGAGCGAGAGACTGCACCATCATTACCGCTGACTCCAGAGCACTCACAACTATTTTCTCCTGGTCATTACCACAAACACACACACACACACACACACACACACACACAGCTCTGTAATGATCATGGACAGAGTCCCACAATTCTGCAGCAAATAGCATATACACATCTAACTAGCTCAATCAAACACAAACTTCACAAGAGATGCTGAATTCACAGAGTAAACACTGCTATCTTGTAAACAACCAACTACACTCAATCAAGCTCATATTATGCACACAAGCACATCACACACATTACTCAACTCACTGTAATGTAAAGGGCGCCCAGAGGTAGACATAACATACTGAAAGTGCAAGGTTAACAAGTCACCCCTTTATAACTGATAACTATTTATATCTAATGCATGATAATAGGTGCTCTGGGTAGTTTTAATATAATGCTATGCAGTTGCTAGGGTATTGGGGTGGTTGTCAAGGCATTGCTATGTGAATATGTTGGTGTTCTGAGAGGTTGTTAATATGTTGCAATGTGGTTGCCAAGGCATTGCTTTGTAGATACTGAGGTGTTCTGAGTGGTTATTATTATGTTGCTATGTGGTTGGAAGGGTGTTAGGGGTAGATGCTAGGGCATTGCTAGGTGGTTGCTCACTGGCCCAAATCAGAATGGCCCACCCCCAAATCTCAACAATATGCTAGTTCCTAGATATGGCTCATTTTCCTCCTTCAATCCAATTCTACAGAGATTGTTTCATCCCATTTTATCGTGTATTTCAAAACTGATTCCTCTGATGGGTGACAGGTTCACAGATGGGGTTCTGTGCTATATTTAATACACCCAAGAGTATGGGAGCACTGCAAATAAAAGAGCTGACAGTCACTGCAATGATATATGATTACATTCTTGATAGGCCAGGAATGAGACAGGTATCTAGAGACTAATCCTGGCTGCTATATTATTAATAAATCATGTGGCAGTGAATGATGCCCAATATGCACTATCATGACCCAAAGCATTCGGGCCCCTCTGCTTAATTGCTTTGGAATTGTTTCTTTATCAGCGGCTTGAGCTATCGCTCCAAATATGACTTGAGCATACTAATTTTAAACATATCAGAGACCACACACACACCTCACAAGAAGCAAAATGATTTTGTAAAATGGTAATTTAAGAGTCTTTAGACTTTTTAATTATGGCTTTGTTGAAGGTATACATCTATTTATTGAAACGCTCCAGATTGCATATAGAAAACAAATTAAGAAGTAACCAAGGTTGCTAAAGAAGAAAATTCAGAGGATTTTTTTCCACGCAGTGGAAATTACATTTAGATAACTTTTTAGAGAGGGGTCGAGTAGATCACCCCTGCATGATGACAAATCTAATCTTCAAAATCCACCCATTTTACAATATAGGGGAAAAGCATATAGCATAAAGACCCAAAAAGACAGATAAAAAGGTTGCAATGCCCTTTGAAATACTAAAAGGAAGTCTCACTCTAGTATAGGTTACATGAATGCAACATAGTTGTCATCAATGTCAAATTTAAACTATTAATCAGTGTACCCTGACTAATAAATGCAGTTTCAATGTATTATTCATAGGAAACTAATATCACAGAAAGTGAATATTAATATTTGTAAATTAACCTGACATGGTCCATGGACTGTTCGCTCACTACAGCAAAGGTTGACAGAGCCTCTTGGTATTGCAGATCTGACACGTAAAATCTCACGGTCAAAATGTTTTCTCTTGTACACACAGAGTTTTGTCATTTACTAGAGTGACAGATGCTATTCTCACTATTCTGCTCTGTCCCATTGATTTGAAAACTGGAAAGTAATGGCTACTGCAGAGCACAAATTGTTATCTAGCTTGCAAAGTTGCATTAAGACATTAACTTTTACCTCTTGTTTGTTCTTCGCTTGTGAACCATGCATTGGAGCTGCATTAAAGCAGTGCAAACACATACATTGCAATCAATATTAGACATGAGAAATGCTCTTGGTTTCTGAAATGATGCCCTGAGTCCATATTTCATAACATTGCATTGTAAAAAAAAAAGCAAGATGGCACCACGTATGGAAGCCTCAGTGTGGAGCTCTCTCGTTCTGATTCTGATTCTTCTAAATCTGATTCTGTAATTTATTTATAGGTGTGAAAACAAATATCCCAGATGGGTGATATGTTTATGTAATTGATGCACATTTGCCTCTCATCCCACTAACTATATAACCAATATATCTGGCAACCTTGCTCTGAAGATTTGGTGCCACTGGGCACCAGAGGCTGTAAATCTGAAGAGTGAGGTTGTGTGGGCTTGCCAGATATAACGGATGGGCACGGTTTTATTGTTGCACTGTTTGTCTTACCGTTCAGCATCAGGGCAGGATTTGGGAAATTTGTCAATGATCTTTGGCAGCTTTCTTTCATATTTGCTGAGTTAAGGGTGAAATGGAATGAGCCACTGCAGCATTACAGAATCTCCTTTGCGCAGTCTAAGATAAGCCCAACACAATAAGTTTAGATTGAGTTGTGGGCCAAAAAAAATGGATGGTTGGGTGATTCTTTGTATATGAAGCCTTTTTGACCCTCATGACATGATATTAAAAAGTTATGATTTGATTGTAGATGCACTGGGAAGCTTTCATCTTCAGTCATTCACTAGTCGCCAGCTCACAGTACTGCGTTTCCCCCATTATAAAACACTGGGCACCATAGGGAAGAAAGTGGGCCACAAACACAATAACGCCAGTCCCCCGGGAGCCATGTTACATGTTCTACATCTTTTGTGATAGCACATGCAATCTGTGCCTTTCCTCCAAGAGACTGTCGGCAACAAAAGCTCCGATTGCCCTTTTAAAATGGGTTGAATCACATATTGCGCTCAAAGAGTGAATTTACTTTGATTAATTTCACAGGAAAATTTAAGTACTTAAGGAACAGGAACACTCGTCACTGCAGGGCAGAATGTCCATGTGACGAAACAAGTGCAGATTTGAGCAACTGACCCATCATGCAAATCCATCATCCGCTCTTGCTGTTAGAGGAAATAAAGCTGAATATTTGCAGGATTTCATCAATGCAGACTATTGATATTCAAAGTGAAAGCATCTCCGCTAAATGAAAAGCATTAGTCTGACCAGATGTGGTTTAGATAGTAGGTCACGCAAGGGTCAAAGTAAGGATGATGTCAGATATGTCTGGCAATATTAAAGTCTATCAGATTATCAGAGTATTCTATTAGAGAAAATGGAGATGTATTCAAAGCAAGCAACTTTGTAATGACATTTTTGTGATCTGCATCAACAATCTAACATGTTTTTTTTATTTAACAACTTAGGCAACATTTGTATGAATCATAGGTATGCATAGGTTATATAGTTATCTGATTTTAGAAATGACAAATGAACAGAAATGGAACATGCTCTTTGTATGTTTTATTCTGTTAACATATTTTTAAAAACATAATGTATAATGTATGTCTGGCTCTCTGTTTTGGATCTTCTATCTTTTTCAACAGTCTACATACAGCATCTAGAAACAGCAAACTTGAGTAGGACTAGTAAAAGGCATGTTTAATAAAAAAGCCCAAATTTTTTTTTTTGAGGTTGTCAGTACCTCTGTAAATCAAGAGCGTCTGTTGACTGTACAGAGCGCAGCATGTCAAGGAAAAGTTGGGATAAGAGAGTCGTTGAATAAAGGGAATTGAAAATAAGGACTCCGGAATATTCAGAAGTCCATACGACTCATAAGAAGAAGAGTTTCTCATTTTATTCCAGTTTACTCACAGTCCCAACAATTACTTCTATTACACAGAGATAACAAATAAATCATTGTTAGGACAGGAAACGTGAACTTTTAAAGGAATATTCAGCATTCAAAACATGAGAAAATGACAGAGGCTCAGGACCCAAGCACAGAGTTGAGTAGGGGGAAAAAGGTAATCCAGGGCTGGGGCAGAAGGAAGTGGGGAACAGGACCGGCCTGACTGGGTAGGGATGAACAGGACAGGAAACTAGACCGACCGACAGACTGACTGGAATAAACAAACAAACACAGGACTGACTGGAAAACATGACTGGAAACAAGATGAACTTGCACCCTTGACAGCAAACATGAGGAGACTAAAATAGGGAGAGAAATCAACAGGTTAACAAGACAGGGCAGGTGTGACTAATAAACTAATAACAGGCAAACAAGGAGCTGAGGTTTGACGTAAGACAGAGAGACACATGGTGATACAGTCCAAAGTGACCGAATCACAGGACAACGTGAAGACAGCTAGCGACTTGGGTAATGTGAGCATAATTAGAGGCGCACCTGTTTTCACTTGAAACAGACTTAAACTATTGAGTGGATGCTGCAAAGGTGACATAAGCGCGATGCACCGACATCAAAAACAGACAGACATGGAGCACGAGATCCCAACACAGACCGAAACCGAACCAGACAGGAAGTCAGGATCCAGAAACTATACTCCAGGAGTTCTGCTCTCTTGGGAGCCCCAAACACCTCTTATCTTTGAGAAAAGGCCAATGGGAATTGGCAAGTGGAATTTGCATGCCACTCCCCTGGACATACATGTATAAAAGGAGCTGGCTTGCAACCACTCATTCAGATTTTGTGCTGAGGAGCCAAGACAGGGTCCTGGACATTTCAGCGGGTAGTACAGCATTGTGGCAAGAGGGACACAACGTCTCATTCCCTCCATCAGGGAATGGAGGTTACAGCAGTAACCAAGACGTACCTTATCTGTCAATCACTCGAACTTGTGTCAATGTAGTGACACTAGGGGTCCCTATATGAAATGCCACAACTAACTGAACTGTGTTACGTGGACTGGTGCAGGTGCAAACAGGCCACTGCGTGCCTAATAGCACGTCGCCTCCCCCAATGCCCCAAAAACATTGCATAGTTCCTCACACCCGTTGGGGGAGGTGGCTGGGGGGGTACTATGCAACGTTTTTGGGGCGTTGGGGGAGGTGACATTCTCTCTTTTTTCTCCCCACAAAGTGAATTTTTTTTCAGCTGGGGCCAAATGTATTCGCGTCGGGGAATGTGTTTGTGGCACGGTGGAGGGCGGGCTATCAGGCTAAATTGAGCCGTCAAGAGGGATAAAGGCCACTCGCAGACGGTGATCGAGAGAGAGAGCTTAATCAGCAGACATGTCTGCTGTCCTATATGTTTGTTTTAAGTTCTTCATTAAATTATTATTTATGTTGACAAGCCGGTTTCTCGCCTCTTCCTTGCCCGTAACGTGAACTGTTTACATTGGTGCCGAAAGCCCGGGAAGGAAGAGGGATATGCCGTAGCGGAGTTCTCGCCACTTCTCAATTGAGCAGCCACGGCCATCTGCCGGGGGACGGAGGAGCCCAGCCGCCTGGACGCGGAGGAACGGCCCCCGACCGCGAGGGGAGGAGGGGCTCCTGGCCGACCGCCTGGAGCGGTTAGGGCCGCTGCCAGGGGCGGGGGAGTTCCCTACTGGCCGCTGGAACGCGGCGGGTTTGGAGACTGCCGACCGCGTGCGGGGAGGGGCTCGCCGCCGACCGCCTGGAGCGGGAGAACCGCTGCCAGGGGCGGGGGGAGGCCCCTTCGACACCCCGGGAACGCGGCGGGGCATTCCGTCTGCCAGGGGCTGAGGACTGCCTCCGATCTGCCCGGAGAGGCGCGGCTGTTGTCCTGTAGAGGGTGGAGAAGTGGCTGAGGAACGAGCTACGGCGTATCAGAGAACCGGCGAGTACGTTTTTTTTTTTCTTTCTTTCCTTTAATCTCTCTCTCCTCTCTCTCTCGATACCGCTCTGCGTTGGCCTCTTTTTTTTTTAATTATGGTGTTTGTGGGAGGGGAGGTACTGCCCAGTGCAGGAACCCTCCCCCCCCTATTTTTAATTGTTGTTTCCCTCCCCTTGCCTCCTCCCTCGTCCAGGCTGATGGGGATGACCCGCCGGCAGACCGCGCGGGAGGCGCCCCCCCCCGGGGATGTACGTCAGGCCGGGGGTCCCCAGCCTGAGAGAACGGGGGAGGAATGTGGCACGGTGGAGGGCGGGACCTCCACCGTGACACATTGTTCTTTCCCGGGAGGAAAAGACACCGCAGAGACCACATCCTGCCCGAAGGGGAGGTTAACATGTGGCAAATATGTCACATGGGCTTACCAGCCACATGTGGAAGAGGCGCCGTGGTAAGTCCTACCCAGAGGGGAGCTCTACAAATGTGGAGACCAGAGGTAAAGGGAGCTCTGCCCAAGGGAGACGTGGATCTACCGACAGGAAAACCGTACTGTGGAAAATACATCACAGGGGGTTACCACAGATACCAGCCACATCCAGGAATTACACACAGATGGAAAGGCATCTTTAAGACACTGCCCGTCAGTGTGCACACTTTTAGAGGAAATATACTCTTTTATCTTCAAGAATATATACCCTTCTAGCTGTCGAAGCCCCCAGGGGCGTACTCTGCATCAATCATGCAGAGGGGGAGAAAGCTGCTGAAATGCAGCTTATATCCAAAAGCATACGCTTCTCGTTGTGAGGTGAATGAAACGGCAGTGGAACTCGCTGCTCAACACCACTCGGCTCCGAAGAAAAATCTGAATGAGTGGTTGCAAGCCAGCTCCTTTTATACACGTATGTCCAGGGGAGTGGCATGCAAATTCCACTTGCCAATTCCCATTGGCCTTTTCTCAAAGATAAGAGGTGTTTGGGGCTCCCAAAAGCGACCCCTAGTGTCACTACATCAACACAACGTCGAGTGAGTGACAGATATTGAAAATCTAGTCAAAATTTATCAAAATCCATCCAGTAGGGTGGATTGCCAGTGGTAATTAGGCTACAATGCAAATAACATGTTTCGAAGCAACCGCTGATAGACTAATCAGTTTTGCTTGATTTTGCCAAAGAAATTCCAAGATGCAATGCAGCTCATTGGATGATGACTCAAACAGAAAGTTCTGCAGACACGGAGCACAGTCTCTTTGCCAGCAGACAGAGGGAATATCTCATAATAAGTTTATTTCCTTTTCTCCTTCACCCAGACCACTGTGATAGTGACCCACAACAACAAATTTATCACTGCAGACTTCTTAGGGACCATTGCCAGCCGTCTATTTTTGAAATGACCTCAATTCTGAGGTAAGACCGTATAAGTTGCAATATTTTAGATGCATGATATGGAAACACACATTTAAACAATTATATATTAAAAATATAGAGCATTGTAATGGAGCCGAGACTTTAAAATAATAGCCTGTGTGTTTTGTGCTTTTTTTTTTGCAGTTGAAAGTCTCACGTTATGCACCAGACCTTTTTTTTTTTTCAACAATAAACTGCATCTGGAATTTTATTCATTTTGGACTCTTGTAGACACTGTGTCTGTGCCCATCATTGTAAGTATGTTTTTTTTTTTTTTTTTTTTTTTTTTTTTTTACATTGTAATCGGCCGATAAATCGGTTATCGGCCTTTTCTAACTCCTTAGTTATCGGTATTAGGAAAATCCACTATTGGTGAATTTCTAAATGTGAACTGCTATAACAATGACTCATACATTCACTAAAAATGACCTTAATAGTCTTTGCAAAAATTACTCAGAAAAGTGAAGTTAGAGAAAAGCTTTAGCATCATGTTTGCAGGTGCTACTTGGTTCGATATTTAATGCACTGACATTCAGACATTTGTAATGTCTACATTTTGGGGCCACTATATGTGAATAATTTATTATTATGCCCTCTATTTCAATGCTTTAACACTAAAACACTTAACACTTATTTAAGACAGATTTGGGGTGTAAATTTAGGGCAAAATTGGCATTTTGATCAATCTGTCTCAAAAGATTACTCAATACCCCAGCGAAACAGATAAGAAAAGAACATATTTCACACATGCATTTACATTCCACTATATGCGACAGATTAATCTCTCTAATTAATATTCTAAAATGTGTGCTCTTTATGCTGATATGGTTGTGTTGTCACAGGGGGATAATCTAATAAGCGAGGAGGTTTTGGGAAGCATCTGTGCACAGATGGGCTGTAAGCTCCATAAAGGACAAGGACTGTCTTCAAAAAGGCCTTGCCAACCTGGCCTTGGTTAAAAATAGACTTCAGTAGAAGATATGTAAATGCTACCAGGCACATGAAATTATCAAGAAGTACTACCACCTCAATTTTAGACCATTTTTTTTTTTTTTTTTTAGAAAACATTATAACTTGCCTAGGAAAATGATATAATAATTTACAGTATGCATGTAGTCAAAAACTAATGACATTCTGGTATACAGTAAAATATGATATCAATATTGATATCAAAAATCTGTATATTATTAATCAAATCAAATAACTTTATTGTCACACTACCATGTCACAAGTGCAACAGTAGGTGAAAGTCTTGTGTGCAGTTCCAAGCAACATAGCAGTCATGATAGTGACGAGACATATATCAATTACAATAAACAACATATTTACACAATTTACATGTCAAATGTACATATACTTACACAACACAATCCTATTATACAATGTACCGTAAACAATAAACACAATATAGAATACACATACAATAAAAATAAAAACAAGAGTATATAAAAATATATATGCAGTTGTTATATTGTGGAGAATATATTGACAGTCCAGTGTGAGATAATAAGATTAATAAAGTGCAGTGCTGATTGTTGATTGTGAGAGATCAAGTGTTCAAAAGTCTGATTGCTTGGGGGAAGAAGCTGTCATGTAGTCGGCTGGTGCTCATGCTGCGATAACGCCTGCCTGATGGAAGCAGAGAGAGCAGCCCATGACTCGGGTGACTGAAGTCTCTAATGATCTTCCGAGCTTTTTTCACACACCGTCTGTTATATATATCCTGGAGGGAGGGAAGCTCACTTCTGATGATGTTTCTGGCAGTTTGCACCACCCTTTGCAGGTCTTTGCGTTTGTGGGCGGTGCTATTGCTGTACCAGGTGGTGATGCAGCCAGTCAGGATGCTCTCTACAGTACTGGTGTACAACCATGTGAGGATGTGGTGGTTCATTCCAAACTTCCTCAGCCGTCTCAGGAAGAAGAGGCGCTGGTGAGCCTTCTTCACAACGGCCTCAGTGTGGACGGACCATGTGAGTTCCTCATTAATGTGGACACAGAGGAACTTGAAACTACTGACTCTCTCTACCGGTGCCCCATTAATGCTGATGGGGCTGTGTTCTCTGTCTTTCTTCCTGAAGTCCACTACAAGCTCCTTGGTCTTACTGACGTTGAGGGAGAGGTTGCGCTCCTGACACCAGAATGTGCACCTACTCTTTGTAGGCTGTTTCATCATTGTCAGTGATCAGACCTACCACCGTCGTATCATCAGCAAACTTAATGATGGCATTGGAGCTATGTGTCGCCACAAAGTCATGTGTGTACCGGGAATACAGGAGTGGGCTGAGAACACAGCCCTGAGGGGGTTCCAGTGTTGAGGGTCAGTGATGAGGAGATGTTGCTACCCATTCTAACCACCTGACGTCTGCCTGACAGGAAGTCCAGGATCCAGCTGCACAGCGAGCTGTTTAAGCCCAGAGCCCAGAGTTTCACATCAAGCTTGGAGGGCACTATGGTGTTGAATGCTGAGCTGTAGTCTACAAACAGCATTCTCACATATGTGTTCCTTTTTTCGAGGTGGGAGAGAGCAGTGTGTATTGTAGATGCAATGGCATCATCAGTGGAGCAGTTGTTGTGGTAGGCAAACTGCAATGGATCCAAAGAGGTGGGCAGTACAGAGCTGATGTGAAACCCGTGGATTCGATGGCCGAGTCTGGAATCGCCGCAGACATCCAGGTTTCTGTAAGGCAGATAACGCAGCAATCCCTCGTCTCTCGTTGAAAAGAGATCTCTGCGCTCTCAGCTCACAGAGCTTGTTGTCCAGAGACTGAACATTTGCCAGTAGTATACTGGGTAGCGAGGGTCGATTTGCACGACGTCTTACTCTGATGAGACGCCGGCTCTTTTTCCCCTTTTCCTTCTGCGTTTCCGCTGCCGAGCAGCCCAGACAAAGCGCTCCACTGACATGTTTGTAAACAGCGGGTCGGCATTGAGGAATTTGAAGTCCAGCTTTCGGTGTGTAATTGCCGAACCAATGTCCAAAAGCGTTTGTCTGTCGTAAACAATAAGGCAGACAACATCCAAGAAAAAAAAAAAAAAAAAACTGTAAACAAAACAAACAATAAACTGCAGTGTTGTGTCGGAGCTCTCAACGCAGCAGCCATACTCACCGCCATCTTGAGTCCACCCGATTTCATACTAACACTGTGATCAGAGTCTTTACAGTATATTGTCATGCCCTTCTGGGTGGTTGCCAGGTCATTGCTATGTGTTTGCACATTGCTAATTGTTTTGAGTAATATTTAGACCGTTGCCAAGGGTGTTGCTACAGTGTTACTTACTGACTCAAGCCAATTGAGCTCACCCCCACATCTCTGGTGTTCTGGTCCCTAGACCCAGTATAAATTTTTTGGGTTTGTGGGGTTTTATCATCTGCCATGAAGTAATCCTAAATGTAATTGCAAAGAAACGTAGCAGATTCTTCTCAAAAAAAGATGCACAATATGAGGTATGTCCATAAAACTGTGCAAGACCATTTATTTACTAATGACGACACCCAAATTTGTTGTCCATATATATAAAATTATTTAGAAATTAGTGCTGTCAGTAGATTCTATTTATTAATCGCGATTAATCTCATTATTTTTTCATAGTTAATCGTGATTAATCTCCGATTTTGAAAGTGCTGAAATTTGACTCTATATATACTTATTTCCTGTCAAAATGCATTTATTTCCATCTTTGGAAAGAACAACACAATAGGACAAAACAATATGTAACAATACTTCATTAACATTTTCAGAACTGGAGTCATGATTCCGCACACCCGCCCCTAATAAGGCTGATTAAGCCCGAGAGGGATAAGGCCGACCCGAGATGGCAATGCATCAGAGAGAGAGTTAGATGCAGCTGCCCGACACCTGTGTGTGTGTCCTTTTGGTTCAATTTGTTCTCGCTGGTTCTTGCCACCTCCTTTCCATTGAACGGTGCTACACTTCCCATCAGCATTTGTTTTATAAGAGGTCCTTTCTCTGGCACGGATTCACTGTTGTGTGTTTGTTTTTAGTGTGTATTTGACTGTAATGTCCCCGCTGGACACATCACAAGGGTTCCACCCACCAACGAGTGTTCAGAACTCACACTGAGCTGAATAAATTGTCAGAATTTGTAAAATCAGTACATGCCTTAATCACAATTAAGAAAAAATGTACATGTTATGCATTTTAAATTAGTAGCATGCATTAATGCTGGCAGTACTACAAATGCAATTCACAAAACAATTACTTGAATATGCCTCTTCTATGATGAACATGTTTTCACTTACTGAGTTGTAAGTTATTTTGATATTTTTTTTCTGGGGCTTAAAGTAAAAAATGTTGTAGTGGTGTAATTGTCCAAAGACAGTAAAATTGTTGAAAAAAAAAAAAAAAGAAAAGATAATTCTGCACTATTCATGCTAACATTTCTTTTTTTCAACAATTTTACTGTCTCCAAACAATAAATATATATATATATATATATATATATATATATATATATATGTGTGTGTGTGTGTGTGTGTGTGTGTGTGTGTGTGTTTAAAGCAGTGAAACAATTCTATTTTGAAATATTTATATTTGATAAACTTTTGTCCACCAAATCAAAGTCAGGTGTTGTAACCAACATGTAGGCAGCCATTTTATTGTCATGTGACCAATAATAATAATAATAAACATGTAGGCAGCCATTTTATTGTCATGTGACCAATAATAATAATAATAATAAACATGTAGGCAGACATTTTATTATCATGTGACCAATAATAATAATAATAATAATAATTATAATAATAATAAACATGTAGGCAGCCATTTTATTGTCAAGTAAAGAAAAAAAAACATGAAACAGAGAGGACCCATTTAGACTACCAAGAATGTTTGTGAAGAAAACAAAAGTCATATCATTAAATATAAATACTTTTTATGAAAAGGCACATTTTGTTCAGGTCATTTAGTGCAACCCTGAGATGTCTTGATTTTAAAAATATATATATATTTTATGATATTTGGGGGAAAAAATATGTTTACATTGAAATGTATGATTGAAAACTTCTTTGAAATTAATGATTAAATTATGGACACGTGTGTATTCAAGGTGCATTGAAAGTATTTTAATACATTTTACTTGTTGACACATGACATTTTTAAAGTCATTAAATACATTTTATTTTGTAGAAAACAGGAGGAAATAAAAACATCTAGGTTACAGTTGTGTCCTCCCGGCCACGTCGCTGAACCGAGCTACAGTTGCGGCCAAACCTCATTGTCGGCTCCTCAGAAAAATCCTGAATGAAACAGACGCATTTCCCTCCCTTTATACCCGTAGGTCCGGGGGCGGGACATGCAAATTATGTCTGCCAATTTCTCATTGGCCTTTTCTCATAGATCAGAGATGCAAAAGGCTCTCAAGAGAGACCCCTAGTGTCGCTTCTTCGACACAACGTCGAAGTGCGCGACAGATGAGGAACTAGCATAAAAAGACAACACACAGAGCCCATTAAGTATTAGCTAATGAAAACAAGCCAATTAAAACAAAACAGTTTTTAAACGAGATTTTAAAAATAAAAATAGAAGTGGAAGATCTAATCTCAAGAGGTGGACCATTCCACAACCTCGGACCAGCAACTGAAAAATCTTTAAGAGAGATCTGGTAACAGTCAGTAGTAAATGATTGGCCTATCTTAATGATCTACATGAATAACGCAAATATATAAGCTCAGTGAGACAACCAGGGGCCATACCATGAATAACAGGACCTTGTATTGAATTCTATACTGTACCAGTAACCAATGTAGTGAAGCCAATACGATGAAATGTGTTCCCTCCTCTTAGTATTTGTGAGCAGTCTAGCAGCTGCATTTTGGACTAGCTGCAACTGTGACATAGATGAATGACTGGGCCCCAAGTAAAGGGCATTGCAGTAGTTGAGGCGGGAAGAAATAAAAGCATGTATAACTTTCTCTAGAAAATTTCATTTTGGCAATGGTTCTTAGTTGATAAAACTACTTTTCCCAACAGCCTTTATCTGTTTGTCAAATTTTAGTGCTTAATCAAAAAACAACAACCAGACTTTTTTTCTTGGCTTTGCAGATTAGCGGCCCATGGCCCTATGCCATTGGTTATATCTACACCACACACATCAGATCCACAGATAATGATCTCAGTATTTCTTCACATTTAACTGGAGAAGTTTTTGACCCAGCCAACCTTTAACCTCTTCTAAACATAACAACAACAAATTAAAAGATCTATTCACTCCAGGCTGCAGGGGGAGATAGATTTGTGTGTCATCTGCATAGAAGTGGTAAGCTATAACATATTTCTTAAAAATCATGCCAAGGGGTAGCATATCAAAGAAAACTAAAACGGCCCTTAGATAGATCCCTGAGGAACACCATAAGTAATGGGTGCTGAGGAAGAAGAAAAATCAAAAGGATCTACCTTCAAGGTAAGATATAAACCATCTCAAAACTGCACCTTGTAACCTCACAGCATGCCTTAAACGACTAATAAGAATTGAATGATCAGTAGTATCAAATGCCGCAGTGAGGTCCAAAAAAATGAAAGCACCATGATTACCTGAGTCACCAATTAGTAACAAATCATTTGCTACCCTTAACAGAGCTGACTCAGTACTCTGACCAGCCCTAAATCCAGATTGAATCTAGTCTAAGACACTGTTCTGAGTAAAAAAAAAAAAAAAAAAAAAGACTTCAGCTGAGAAAAAACTACTTTCTTCAAAATCTTGGAAAGTCTTGTCAGTTTAGAGATCAGCTGATAATTCTTCATATCCAAAGGATCTAAACTTGGCTTCTTCAAAAGAGGCTGAACAATTGATTGCTTATAGCAAAGTGGAACCACTCCATCAACAAGACTGCTATTGATGATAGACATGATGATAGGGTCAATGATATCTACCATCTCCTTGAGTAGGCACAAAGGAACAACAGCACAGAGGGCTTCAGATGAGAAATAACCTCTTTTAGTTCTGAGAGAGACACACAAGGTGAAACTGATAAAAAAATCTCACCACTAACATTCACTATCACCGGATCAGTGTCATAAACCGGAGGAGGACAACTCTATTTTCCTTTATTTTATCAACAAATAATTTCAAAAACAGTTCACAAATATCCACAGAGGGGTTTAAATCAACTCTCTCCGGATTCAGTGATCTATTAATGGTGTTGAGCAACACTCTGGGAAAGTTGGAGTGTAAAGAAATAATATTAGATAAAATAATTTGCTCTTGCATCCATCACAACCTTTTGATATTTCAACAAACTCCCTCATAATTTGATGTGAAACATGCTATTTATCTTTTTTCCACCTCCGTTCAGCCTTTCTACACTCCTGTCTGAAAGCAAGAGAAGCGTTATCTAACCACGGTTGAACTCTAACTTTGCTCGTGATGTTTTTATATGGAGCAAAACATCCAAAATATTTGAACACATAGAGTTAAACACAGTGACCAGCCCATCAGGACCTGCCTTAAAAGAGGGAGACTCAATAAATTACGTAAAGTAGGAGGCTAAAAAAGCATCTGTAAAAGCCATAGATGAAGTGATCAATCTAGACCAATAAGCAGAAGGCTGAGAGCTAGATGATCCACAATTCAAAGTGACATTAAAAATCACAGGCATATGATCTGACAAACAGTAATTACCAATTTCAACATTACAAATTTGAGGACCTAAAGATAAAACCAGATCCAACGTGTGACCCTGCTCATGAGTAGGGTCACATGAGAGTGAAATTAAGAGAATCTACTAAATCTAAAAACTGTGATACCAAAGGTTTTTTAGGATGACAAACATGAACGTTAAAATCTCCCACAATTCAAATATTACCTGAGATTTAAAATAATACATGACAAAAATCTTTGCTGTACTTGGGAGCTCTATACGCAATCACACACATCACAGGGTTCTGTAAGTTAAGCATCACTAATTGGGCTCCAAAACTTTGATAGTTTACAGACGGTAAAAGCAGACACTTGAAACAATGTTTGAAAACCGTGACAATCCCCCACCCCTACCAACATGTCTGGAGGTGCTAAAAAAGTCACAAGAAGCTGGGAAAAGTTCAACAAGGTGGCTAAATTCACCATCATTAAGCCACGTTTCTGAAATAAATAAAAAGTCAAATTTGTGAAATAAAAAAAGGAACTAAGGATAAAAGTTTTATTTTAAATGGATCTTGCAATAATCAATGCCATCTTTACTGAGCTTGAAACTCGAGAATTACCCGATGAGTAGCCCGAAGTGCCTGCCAACCTGAGGTAGCGTATATTGTTTGGTTGAGTTCACGCCTCTGGAGCAATCCTGCGGATTTCTAACGATAATCTGCGGAGTCGGAGACCCCAAGGCCGGGAAAACAGGCAGAAGACACAAGCGTCTCTGGAAACAAGTCCTCATCTTGACATTCACAGTCGAGTTTCTGAAGACAGATGGCGAACTATCCCAAACTCCCTTAGTTCTCGTGGAAACACCAGCTCATCTTCCACATTTCCTCCAGTGTTTTTATATTCTCGCTGGAGCCGTCAGAGTAAAAGGTGGGTGAAAGAAGCATTTTCCACTAGTGGACAAGTCCACATCAACAGAACGAATATGCAGCAAAGTCATAAACCCAATGAGACTGACTGGTGTGTGTGAAAACAACAAAGCCAAGAGAAACAAAACAAACAACATAGGATGAGAGCGACAGTCAGCCAACACACAGAACATACAGAAATATTTGATATTTTAGATTCGACTGTAGTACATCTGAGAGTTTATTGGTATTTTGGTGCTGATGTGTGAATGGTAGCAAAACGGTAAAAAGACGGAAGCCAGTGCATGTGTGAATAGCAGATGTTTTACATTTACTAGTGAAGGCAATCCAACAATTTTACTGCAATTTACCTGGTTTCATGTGTGAAAGTGTTTTATGACCTAGTAGCCTAATTGTGATGCTTGCCTTTTGCAAACACAAATTATATTGTATTAAAAGCATCCATTTAAAGGGATAATTCACCCAAAAATGGCGGAGATAGGAGGCAGGGGCGAGGAGCCTACCCCCGTGCGGGACGGAACTCAACTGGTGGTGGTGGGGTGGTAGAGGTTGCCGTGTTAGCGCACTGAAACAGCAATGTGATAGATTGTGAACAGACTTATAAAGCAATGGCTTTACTTACCCTCATGCCATCCCAGATGTGTATGACTTTCTTTCTTGTGCAGAACACAAATGAAGATTTTTAAAAGAATATCTCAGCTCTGTTGGTCCTCACAATGCAAGTGAATGGTGATCCATACAGCTTCTGAAGCAATATGATTGGTGAGGGGGAGAAACAAAATAATATTTAAGACCTTTTTTACTACAAATCGCCATCTTTAACCAGCCCCAACGAGTAGGATGCTAAATATGAAAGTCACTTCCACATCATAATGTAAAAGTGAAAGTGATAGCGTAGATTTACAGTAAGAAATTAGGTAATATTGATCTGTTTCTCACCCCCACCTATCTTATTGCTTCAGAAGATATGGATTTAATCACTGAAGTCAAATTGATTACATTTATGCTGTTTTTATGTCCTTTTTGGACCTTCTGAGTTCTGGCCACCATTCACTTGCATTGTGAGGACTAACAGAGCTGAGATATTCTTTTAAAAAAAATGTGTTTGTGTTCTGCACAAGAAAGAAAGTCATACACATCTGGGATGACATGTGGGTGAGTAAACGATGAGAGAATTTTCATTTTTGGGTGAACTATTCCTTTCATACAAGAACAAAAGCCAAACCTTTAAACGCAAATATGTTACATCACACAAACCCTTTGAAAACAGAATCTTGAGTTATTTTAACACAAATTTACTTCAAAGGTCTCATCCTCCTACTTGTTATCACAGCCGAGCAAGTGTTCGGTAACAGACTCTGTATGTGATGTAGTTCTGGCTTGATATGTTTGGTAAACCTGCTGTCTAATGCAAACCATGTAGCACGTGTCTATCTGCACTCTCTAACACCACAGCACATACTCTGTCTGACCAAAACTGGAGAGACTTCACTAATCCACAGATTACTGCAGCCACTCACTCTCCATTTCAAAACATCTCAATCTGTTAACATACGCTTCATCCGTACACATAACTGTCTCATTCATCACCCTGTTTTCCACTTCACAGGCCCGGCGTGTTTCATGCCCTGACCTTAAACTTTCAGGTCTTATTTGACAAGGCCTGGTGGCTTTTGTATGTTAATTTCTCAACAATGGGTTGTATGTACGTCTTGACCTTGGTTTTAAGCTCTGAGAAGAAAAAAAGGGACGGGGGCGATGCAAACAAGCTTGTTTCTGAGCCAGTGATCTGAAAAACTAGGAGCTTCAAAACCCTTTGCTTAAGGTCAAATCCCATTATTGAAATGTACATCACATGCACAATCAGATAACATTTTCTTTAGCATCCAATGTGTACCATACATTAATTACTGCTTCTTCTTTCCCAGGGGCAAATTTTAGAATTGTTAAATTCTATAATGTAGCTTGCCCCCCACTACAAGCTACTCAAAACTGAAAAGTACAAGCTACTAAGTATATAAGTATATTTTAAAAAGTAGTTAGCTACACAAGCTAGGTTGGTATATTAACATTATAGCAGTTAATGATATATACAGTGATGCAACTGTAAAATAAACGCCATTACAGTGAATTTCTGACAAACACAACTGCCAGTTTTTCACTGTAAATTTCACAGGATTTTTGTTACAGTGTTATTAATGTTACCCATTACAGCCTTCTAAATTAACGAATGGATGTTAAAAAGAACTGCTATTAAATCCCTAATGGTCATGACCCACATACAGGTTGATGGAGGCGTTCAAATATGGCCCATTTGCTGTATCCTACGTGGTCTTCGCGCTAGCAGCTTTTACTAAGCTCTTTAAAAGGCTGCCCTGAGGAATCAATGATAGCCGCTGGGAGCAGACTCTCAGAGCCTTATCTCTGTTTATTTATCCAAAGAACGAACTCCGCAGCACAATGTCCTTTTAACATCAAATAAATACAGAAATAAATCAATAAAAAACAAACTCAGCCTCTTCACCTCATTGGGCTATCACAAGATATTGAGAGGCCTTATATAGTATATTTCGATTAAGGTAATGTTGAATGCTGTGATGTGGAACCCCGCTTTTGTAGAGCAACTCCCGTTTTCCCTGCGTCTTTGTTCGTCTCTATTTCTCTCAAGATAGATGGAGCATGAAGCATCTTTTAGAGTCATCTCATCTAAGAAACAACTAACGTGAGCCTCTCACTGCCTCTGAGTATAGCTTGCTGTCATATTGATTTAAAGTCCACTCCAGCACTACAGTTTGAGTTTAATATGAAATAATGACTGTACTAATTTAAGTAAATAACAATGCAATCACTATTCTCTGTATACAGCATGTTGTTTTAATATTCTACGAATATTCTTAAAACAATAGTATGTTTACAGTATAGTCTATATAAATATAATGAATATTAAACATTCTGTGAGTATTCTACATTCTTAGAATAAAGAAATAAGTCACTTGAGGCCCATTAATTAAATAATTTATTTTGACTGTACATTATCCCTTACATAGCCTAATGGTTGGTTTCGACTTGCCGCATTAAAATAGGGTCACGTGTGTGCATACAGTATATTGGCAAATTTCCAAGAACTTTAAATGCAGCTCATCAGTCACATATTAGTACCAGCACTATCTATTTGAAATCTGCTTTACAAATTAATATTACAGAAACAACAATAGACCATTTATATGGACATATTTAACAATAAATGTACAAAGCACATTCATATTCTTATATCTTAACAAAAGACATCATGGTTATAGGCCAGCTCGCTATTGAAATTTGTCCCTTCTTAATTCTGCTTAAATTGTCATCTTCTGATGAGCACTAATTTGAATTGGATTTAAAGGTTTTAACTTTTTTAGCCATGACAGCTCAGACAGGGCAAAACCAACTGCTCAAGACAATGAGATCATTAACATTTTAAGTGGCAACAGCTTACATTGAATACCCTCCAATAACTCTAACCCGGTCTGTGCATCTGCATATGATTATTTTAAAAGAACCGCCTTCAATTTCTTCTCCTGCACTTGAATTCAGTGTTTGCTTTCTTCTCCTCTAACCTCATGCTATTTGATGCACCTGACAACCTGCAGTCATTTGTGTGGTATAGTAAAAATGAAAGTAGAAGCGTCGTATAACATTACAAAATAGCTGATGCATGGACATTTGTCCAACACTTTGGTCAATAGTAGAGAAATATGGGCCCTGGAATAAAGGCATCCTAGTCATTTAGGGAAGTACAGTATTTTAGTGTGCTTTATGTGAGTATAAGATATCCATTCTGGTAGCTTTTTAGTTGCATCCAGCTTGCCAAAACACTGCTATGAAACGTATATGTGGGCTTATCTTTTCAACTTGATTTTCCCAAGTCCTTAAACAAAACTGTTTCCAAGTTACACATTTTTACTTCAAGTTGTTTTGTTACCTTATATAAATGCCTAAAGCCCCTCTAAAACCCATGTAGCTTTTCAAGCACATTCACATTTATTCCAGTTAAGTCAGAAGTAAGCCTGGATTGTCCTTTGTGACCGATAGAAAACATCATTGCACTGGTAAAGGACACAAGGAGACATGCTTGTATGAAACAGCTCTGTAGTATATCTTTGAAATGGCTATTACGACTGTATGCACATGTGTGGGTATGTGCTTGTGTTTGTTACAAAATCATTCACATGTGAGTTAAACTACATAGACAACCATTGTAATCTACCAGAATAGCAGAAGCTCTTTCAAAGGGTCGTTCACATGCAATACTTGCAGAATAAAGTAAATAGCAAGTAAAATGCAAGTAAAGAGCTCTGAATACAAGCAAAAGAAATATGGAGGTTGCAATGGTGTTTAAAATGAAACCTTTTATCTATTTGCTATTTATGCTTTTGTGTATGCTACACTATGGTGCTGGTGTGGAAAAAGAGGAACTAATCTATTTAGCAATCATTTAAAATGGTACAGACACTGTTGTATCAAAAGAAATGGATAGAATATTGCGTAACACTATTGTCCATTTTGAGAATTGGAGCATACAATTAGTGTAGACGATCTTTGTAGTGAAGACCTTTGAAGGACACAAGAAGGTCAAGAGGTCAATGTTTTTTTGTTTGTTTTTATTGGCATTTAAAGAACACCCGGTTCATAATTTACACACATGCAAACAAAACAAAGGCACAGAAATAGGAACAGAAAAGGTATATAATACACAAACATAATTTCATGTCTTTTTCTCAAAATATCTTTATTGTGCTTAAATGTCAACATCCCACCTTCATCCCAAACAGAAATCTACACCAACAAAAATAAAATGAAAAACATAGTCACTCCGTAAAATTAAGTGGAGTGACTATTTGCACCCCGGTAAATAGCATCTGCCACATAGTGCAGCTATTTGCAGCCCAATAGTCTTGTGGAACCATATAAATATTTGACAAACTTAATAGTAGGTGTCACTGCAGTTGCATGGGGTGTAAAGCAGTGTGTGAATGTGTACTGTTGTCCTAGTGACCGCGGTTTGAATCCAATTTTTGTCACACTCTTTTCCCATCATTTAATACTACTTAAAATAATAGATAAAAATGAATATACTGTAAATGTTGATTGCATCACAGTGAATTGGTGAATGTCGGGAAGTGCAGAGGAGGGTTTGATCCTGGGCAGGGTCTGTTGATCGCACTTGTTACCACGTGAAACCGTGTTTACTGAATGAATGAATGAATGAATGTTACATTTATATAGCGCTTTTTCTGACACTGCAATCAAAGCACTTACAGTCATACAAAGGTACGGTTAAGGTAAGGTTTAGGGGTAGAGGGTAATACAGTGTGTCTGTGGGACTGAATAAACACAATAAACACACTGCAGTGATGCCCATACTGTATGTTAGTATTTAAATATGGATGCAAATAGAATCTGAAACTATTTGCACCAGGGTGCAATTAGTATCTACCGTTATTTGCACCAGGTTGAGGTGAAAATAATATCTTCCACTATTTGCAATGGGGTGTAAATAGCATTTACCATTATTTGCACCAGGGTGCAAATAGAATCTGACTTAATTGTATGGTGAAATATGGCCATGACAGGTTTTTCGAGATTCATCCATGAAGACAGTAAAATGTAAGACCTCCACTTCTACCTAAAAAACACCATAAGTGTTTTTCAAATGCCTACATTCTGTTAGGCAGTTAGAAGTAAACAATTTTCTGATACCCTCAGTACGGATTGAGCATGTAAGCAGTAAACCACATCAGTCCCTTTTTGTTTTCAGTTGTTTACCAGGTTCTGCGGTTTATTTTGTGATCATTTCATGCTGAACCACGTAGGCAGATGAATTACTGTCTACTGAGTGACCTTCAAGTGTGCGATGGCAATAGTCCAGTTTTTTTCATCCATGGAGGTCAATAAAGGTGACTGGAAGTATACATCACCTGATTTGATCAGTGAAAGAGTGTGGATGCAGAAATAACTCTATTGTGGTTTCTTGTGTTAGAGCTTCCAAATCTGATATCAAGTACATGACATCAAAGTGTCCTCATCACACTGAGCATGGAACATTGTATTAACAAAGACAGTAAAAGAAAGTAGCAAGCAATGATTTGTTGATGAATAACATATTCAACAAAGAAATATGACTATGACACTAAATCCATTTGAAGAATAAATCAATTTGTGTGAGGTCAGTGTTATGATTTTAAACTAAGACTTATGAATGGAATGACATATTTCCAGAAAGCATGAAGTTAGTTTCAATGAATTGTCACTATTTTTTATATAAAATGTTATTTAAAGGAATATTTCGGGTTTAATACAAGTTCAGCTCGATCAACAGCATTTGTGGCCAGGACGGGACTGGTAATCTGGCATACTGGGCATTTTCCTGGTGGGCCGACGCACTTTGGGGCCGATCAGGGGCAGACTGGCCATCGGGAGAACCGAGCAGGCCGGTTGGTGGGTCGTCTGTGAAATGTGTCGAATGTGCCACGATAAGGTAAAATGAACCACCGCTTTATGCATAATGGACCACAAAACGGCACCGCGATATGGAGAAAAGGACACACTTGGCCATATTCACTTCCGTTGTAAGTGCCTCACTGTAAACTCGATTTTTGCTTTTTTTTAAAGAAAAGGAGGGACAAGTCAAAATAATTTTTTGTGGTAAACAACATTATGCCACAACTACTGCTGACTGAGCGTAACTTGAATTGAACCTAGGGGTGGGAATCACAAGGTTTACTGGCGATATGATATTATATTGATATTTAGATCACGATGCAGTATTATTGCGATTCTTTATTTTTGGTGTACTGCGATTTCAAAACTACGATATTTCACCCAATGTTTCTCATTTGTCTTCATTGGATTTCAGAGAACTGTTACCAAATCACCAAATGCATTGTTAAATTAATATAGAAGTGCCAATTTACAAAACAAGGCCAGTTTATTTCCAAATACCCATGTACAGTACAATGCAACGCTGCATATACAGTAAAACCATGTAATGTGTCCTTATTTCTGTGGTTAGGTCAATCTAGCAAGTCTTTCTCAAAATGTATTATAGTATTTATAAATACAATAGTAGCCTAAACACTTAAAATAATTATTTATTACAAAACAGTTTCAATACACAAAGTATAATAGTTTTCAACTAAAAGGTTAGTAATATGGTACTAACATTTCTGTCAAAATACTTCAGTTAATGTTATTACTGTAAAATTGTAATACATTTTAGTAATGGTGGGTGATTATGTGAAACGTCTAGGTTACGTATGTAACCTCCGTTCCCTGATGGAGGGAACGAGACATGTGTCGAAAAAGCGACACAAGGGGTCTCTCTTGAGCGCCGAATATGCCTCTGATCTATGAAAAAAGGCCAATGAGAAGTTGGCAGACAGTATTTTCATACCCTGCCCCTGGACATACAGATATAAAAGCGGGGAAATACGTTGAGTTCATTCAGGATTTGTCTGAGGAGCCGGAAATGGTGCGGCCACAACAGTGGCTTGGCTCAGCGACTCTTTCCCCGTCTGTCGCTCACTTCGACAGTGTGTCGAAGAAGCGACACTAGGGGTCCAATTTAAATCACGCCATGTGCTGAGCCGTGCATGTGTTCTGCTGACACAGGAACGGGCAGGTATTTTACGTGCAAAGGCGAGCACGTACCCTTCCCCAGTGCCCCAAAAAAGTCGTCGGAATCCTTCTGGTTACTCTAGACAGGGGAACAAAGCAACGCTTGCCAACCTGGGAACGGGCCGAGCCTGGCTGGGCCTCTTTTCTCTCTATGTTTCTCCGCATAGAGCAAGAAACGGCAGGGGCCCTTACATGCATCGAGGGAAGGGGGGGTCTTACCCAGTTTTCTATTCTTTCAAGGGCAAAAGACCCTGCGGAGACCACACCTGCCCGGAAGGGGAGGTAAGAGTGGTGAATACATCACATGTGTTTTTAGGCGGCATGTGGAAAGTGGCACAGAGTTAGATCCAGCCTCGCTAGGAGGGGGGAGTTGCTACAACACGGCAACCGGAGGGCAGCTGGGACTGCCAAAGGGAGACCCAGTCCACTCAGTCCGGGTCCACTCGTAAGGGGACCGTACCACGGACAATACACACAGGGGGAGTCCACGTAAGAGTCCTGACCTGTGGAGCACCTATTCCAGTACAGGGTAGATTACGTACCCGCAGTGGATTGGGTCAGTGAGTTCCTCCGCTGAACTGCGGACCCAAAGGGGTAGGGAGCAATCATCCAAGGATCCGAATGAGTGGGATCTCCTGGGAGAGAAAGCGCACAATTTTACCTCAGCCGAGGGAATGGGTGCCAGGTGAGGGTAGCGAGAGTGGATGAGCGAGTGGCTTTGTGACGAGTGGAGAGGGGTGCGGGGGGGTGGGCGCGAGGCTGTGAGCAGGAACCAGTCATCCAACCGTGATGGCTGTGGGGAGGACGGAGGGTTCCAGTCCAACCCCACGCTGGCGGCGGCCCAGGAAAGCATGTCAGTCATCTGAGCGTCAGCCTCAGCCTGGGCATGCTGGCCCGAAGGCGGCAGCCCGGGGGAGTCAGACGCCACGCTCTCCAAAGCAGCAGTGAGCTCATGCACCTCGAGCTCTAGAGGATAAGCAGGCTGGCTGTGAGCCGAGCCGCTGTTGCCTCGAGCACGGAAGGGAATCAACGAGCGTGCTGGGGGGTGGGTGGTCCGAGGGGGCGTACCCTGCGGAGCTGCACCCACTGCCATCCCCAGATCACCTCCATCGCCAGCCGCATCGTCCTCAATCCCGTGGACAGAAGGAGCAATGCGGGGGGCGGCTGGAGTGGCGTGCTTCCTATTGAAAGCGTGCCGCAACTGCAACGTTGCCATGGTCATGCTCTCGCAGTGAGTCCAATACTCCAGTAGATACTCCAGTAGATCCAATAGCAGAGAGCGTAAGAGGAACAGGAACGGGTGTGTGACTCGCAGCTCACTGCAGACACAACCATCGGCTGGACATATTTTCCCGCTTTTATACCCGTATGTCCGGGGGCGGGGTATGCAAATACTGTCTGCCAACTTCTCATTGGCCTTTTTTCATAGATCAGATACATATTCGGCACTCAAGAGAGACCCCTAGTGTCACTTTTTGACACAAAGTCGAAGTGAGCGACAGATGGGGAAAGCATGATAACAGCACCTTCTTAGGGAATGTTGTTGATTTCCTAGATTAATTTGACAAAGATAAAAAAAAAAAAGTATATTAAAATATCAATAATTGGCCTGCAAATATCGATACAATATCACAAGGAAAAATATCATGATATATCGATATTTAAAAAAAATTTCCCACCTCAGGAATATTCCTTTAATTACATTGTTTGATTTGGATGATAAATGGATGAGTTGGAGCTGATGGTGTAGGGAAAGCAGCCAACAAAGCGAGTGTTCAGCGACTTCATACTTAATTCCCATACTTCCATTTGTGTTTGAAGACATCACTATCATTCTAAAATAGTAGAAGTAGATGTAGATATGCAAACTTCTGACTGATGGAGAGTTTAAAGTGTTTTTTTTTTACAACTTTTAATGCATCTTAACTGACAGAAAAAGACCAGCCTGTTTCTAACTACAGTACATGTTTCTCTCAAACTAAAAGTAAAAATGACAAGGCAGCACAGAGCTCAGAACTTTGGATGTAACCATCAGAATGGATTTAAATCAGCAGGGACATTAAAAATACCGGCCTACGAGGCCAACATACCAATAAAGACATTAGAAGAGAGGAAATTCACAAGCAGGGCAATAAATAATCTTTCAAAACACCAATGACCAGACAACAAAATGTTTTCCTCAGCAAAACCCAAGATAAGCTAGCGTGAATGGCAGAGCTACGGAATTAGGCGGATCATCTTGTTTCTTTGGAGATACCATCCAAACTTCTCCAAGCTCACTTCAACCAATCGAAATGTCTTTTTCAGTGTATTTTTTCACATCTAAATAATCCGAACCTCTAACCCTAACCTTAACCCTAACTCTTCTCTAGTGGGAGTTGAAATATGCTCTTCAGTGATAGGGAATTGCAACAGAAATCCCTTTTAATGCATGGCCTTTATGGACAACAATTGCTTATTCACCAAATCACCATGACAACTCCAAGGCACATTTCTCTCTCTCTCTCTCTCTCTCTCTACTTTGCAATTCAGTTCTTTCTCACAAGTTTTTCAACAACAGAGTAACTCTCCACAACTGTGTCCTTGAAAAAGTAGAACTGTAAGGCCAATCAAACTGTCGCAAGTGACATTTTGAGTGGCACCAACACCAGTGAATCACTGTTTAATAATTTGACAGTGTTTAATATTGTTTATCAACCAAAGATTAAAAAAATTGTGGAATATGTGTACTATATTATATAGGATAAAACACAATTGAAAGCCCATGATTTAAACATTAACGTGGTTGCATTAATCCCTTTAAAACCATACTGATATGCCTACACTATGTATTCATTCATGAATTTATGCATGCATAATTTCCAAATAATGCTGTAAATGTGCATGCAAAATATTATCAATGATTGCACAATATTGCAAAGCAGATCTCAAAGTATTAAGACTCGTTCCTTTACGAAGTGTGCATGTATGTGGCTGAACCATAAATCCAATCACCAACTCAGAGGCATCCACGCGTTAAATGAACGCATCATGCAGCTGCAAGTAGCTTTCCATCTGTTAGTGACGCGTCGCGAGAAAATCAGAACGCTCTCGTTAAAATCAACAACTGTCCAGACAGCAAGTGCGCGACGCGTCTGGAAGCGTTGCGGCTGGAATCCTGACGTCGCCACGAGACCAATCAAGACACGATTGACACATTTTGCGCACACTTAAGGCATGACGCGTGTTCCAGCGTTAATAGAGGAATCCTGACGTTTGCTCCCATGACCGATCGAACACTTTTTAAAGCGAGTGGCGCAACATGGCATTTTAAACGCTGTCTATAAGTTTCAAGAGATCTTTTGTTTGAGCTGCAAGTGCATGAGAGGTCTTTCAACGTTGCGGATGGAATCCTGGCGTCGGCACCCGGTCTACTAATCAAAGACAGTTTTTAGGCGAACGGCGGGACGCGACGCGATAGTGGCCGTTCACACTGAACGCGTTTTTGTGGCTGTCCGCACTGTTTTGGCATTGTTTTTCTATGTGCACATGCACTAGATGGTTTTTAGACGCCGTGTCAGATTAAAATTTATGCAAACTTAAAAAATAAATAAATAAATAAATGCATCTCGAGACACCTGTGTTCTGCTCTATTCCTTGCGCTCCGTCTAGGTTTTTTTACGCGTTCGATCTGAACGTTCACTTAGATTGCCTCGCGGATTATCTCATATATAGGCCTTTGTTTTAATATATACATATATATACATAGGGCCTATATGTGTGTATAAAAAAAAAATTGCGATCTAGTTTTGTCGCGTCACTTATGCAACTTGCAGATTGGGGTGTAACAAGTGCAGGGATCACCATTCACACCCCTCGTTACTTTTACCGGCAGCGCATCGCAACCTGATTATTTCACTTTAACAAGCCCACTTCAGCTATTCGTATTAGCCTACATTTAATTGCGCCTTCTTAACAACAAATCAAATAACTAAAGAATACATCTTGCAGTTAACTGAATTCCTAATTGGCATCTTGTTCCAAGACATATATCTAGCTTATCAACTAAAACACATCAGCAGTGCTAATGCCTAATATTCAGTAGGTTCATGATGGTGTCGGATCCATTTATCAAGATTTTAAAACCATTAATCTCACAAGTAACTCACCTGCTTTGATGAAATATCAAATGCCCCATTCCTGGTATTCCCTTCCCCACAAAAAGAGCCTTGGTATAATCCTTGGCAGTTATGTTAAGATTTCCTCGCACTGTTCTTCACGCAATTCGTGTGACCTTTTCCAGCAAACGCATCCTTCATCCTTTACACTCCAGTCACATTCGCGTGTTTTTCCTGCGTGTATGATCCTGATGCTCTGGTCCTGCGTGTGCGTGAGCTCCCCACACGAGCCTCACGAGTGCGCGCTGCGCGGACACGCTTGAGTGTTCGGGAACGCCAGCACATGCGCGGGTTACTAGGAAACCAAATGCGCGCACACGGGCTGCATATTGGAAAGACGGGCGCATGAGTAACCCTGCTTTCAGGACATATCTATACAGCTTTGTTTTTATACGATTAGGATAGCATTTTCACACTGGAACTCATATAATAGCAAAATAAATAAATAAATAAATAAAACCCACACAGAATAAGCTAGTGAGATCTCAGTGTGACTCATAGCTTTAAATTGTATATCTTTATAGGGGGTGAATAGTTGCTGTACATTTGTCACATTTGGCAGATTTTGTCACATATTTTCTTCAGTGAATATTTTTCAAAATATGATTATTTTTGAAAGTCAACTTGTTCTGAATAGACAGTACACATAGGCTATCTTGAAGTCTTGATTACAAAGAATAAATAGATAAAAAAATATTTATAGTGAATATATCCACAGTTATGGCCGAGAATAAATAATAGAGAATGAATTTAACACACGCTGAGCTTTTGTGAGCAGGGCATATCACACTGTATATAAGATGTCACAAAAGAAATCTGCTATTTACTGAAACTGTTTTGAGAAGAAATTTATTTGAAATAAATTAAATTCTATCTAAATAATAATAAGCTGTATTCAAAATGATTTACATCCTATTTAAAGTAATATTTCACCCAGAGTAAAATTCTCTTATCATTTACTCACCCTCATACCATCCCAAATGAGAATGACTTTCTTCTGCAGAACACAAACAAAGATTTTTAGAAAAATATTTCAGCTCTGTACGTCCCCACAATGCAAGTCAACAGGTTCTAAAACATTTTAAGCTCAATAAAGCACATAAAGGCAGCATAAAAGTAATCCATTCAACTCCAGCTGTTTAATCCATGTCTTCAGAAGCAGTATGATAGGTGTGGGTGAGAAACATTTGGGTTGTTTTATAAAATCAATCTCCACTATCAAACAGCCCTCCTAAGCGCTCTTCTCCCCTAAGAGTTCTTCTTCTTTATTTTGGTGATTCACATTCTTTGTGCATATTGCCACCTACTGGCCAGGGAAGAGAATTTAAAGTAGAAAATAACTGAAATATTGATTTGTTCCTACCCACACTCATCAAAACACTTCTAAAGGCATGGATTTAACCACTGAAATCATGTGGATAACATTTTTATGCTGCTTTTATATGCTTTAAGGACATTCAGAGTTCTTGCAATCAGGGGAGTAGCAGTCATTATAAAAGTGGGGGACAGCACTTACAGAGCAGTATTAATATATTACAGTGTAGTATATAAGAATGAACCAAGTATTAGATTAATATATACATGTTGTTTAATTTTAATATTTGTAGAGTTTTAAAGATTCAAGTATTGCAAATAATTTCAAAATGTAACAAAATTAGCTGCAAAAAATAAAGGGGATCCTGTGGAGCTCTTGCTTCTGTTTCAACATTACAATAAAAGACTGAGCACACGCTGGTCCTGAATAAATCATTTAATCAATTTACAATAATGACAATTGTGCATGTGCAATTCATTTTTTACTCTGTGCTCGAGTATTGTGGGATTTAAATGTATTAAAGTGGCTCGAGTGTTTTGACTACGTTCACCAAAGTTTGTTCAGATCCATTTAATGATTCAGTGAACATTTCTAGTGATGCCAAATGTGAATGTCTACAGACCTACAAAGAGACTTTAGGAGAGTTTTAAGCATTATAAGAACAAAGCAAATTATTCCCCTACAGTTTGTGATCTGCTGAGCATGACTTTTATCAAGAGACAACAATAATAGTCTTATAATGATTATGAGTTGCAATAATGTCTGTATGTTTTCATGTATAAAAAAGCATTTCTACATATCGATTCACTTCAGTAAAATTGTGCTTCATGAACACAGCAGATCTCTTTTTTCCCAGAGTTTGTCGATTGCACACCAACAGAGAAGTAAAAAACAGGAGCTGATATTAAAAATAACTTTACATATTTAACACAGATCTAGTAATCTGCTTCAATTAGCAAAAACAACCGATCAAACCATTACTTCACATACATAATGTAAAAAGCGTAACTTAATGAAGACTCATGCACTGATATAAACTCCACTTACAATGTGTGCGTA